>JAVJIF010018077.1:0-87552 GCA_038442645.1 Agave tequilana | reverse complement strand
TTTGTGATCAAGAGTAGTGAACACAAGTGTTCCACTCCCTTATATTTGAGGAGTTGTAGAGGTGCGGTCTCAACAAGCTAGTGAGCTTCCGTGTGTTCTTACGCGAACAAGTGAAGGACTTGCAGGTCTAAGAGTTCTTGAGGGAGCTCATTGTACGTGTTGCGACATCGAGTGATCTTGCGAGATAGTTTATAGTGAAAATCCTTCATAGTGGTGAAGGCGGGGATGTAGAGCAAGTGGCTTGAACCTCGAAATAATTCTCTCGTGTTTGCGATTGCTTATCTCTCTCTCCTCACATGTGTTTATATCTTGCATGCTTATATTGTTCACATCTTTATATGCTTGATATACTTGTGCTTAATTGTTATATGTTGAGATTGTTTGATATCTTGCATGCTTGTATTCCTTGTCTATTCCTTACATGCTTGATATTGTATTTGTACTCACACAAGTATTGAACCAAGAGAGTTACAGTAGCACCTTAACTCTTAATCTAGAGGAATCTTGAGGAGATAGTCCAGAGCCCTTCACCAGGAATTCGGCTTCACCCTTTAGTTATACTTTGTGTGTAGTGTAATAGTTTTAGTTTGCATAAATAGTTTTAATTCCACATTAGTTTTGCATTAGATTAGCTAGTAACCTATTCACCCCCCCCCCCCTCTAGGTGATTTACAATATATATATATACCACTCCGCGAAATTCTTTGCATCTTTACTCAATGGGTTGTTGACCACCTTTTAAACTAACAACATTTTCAGGTAGTGATAAGAGCAAAGGCCTGACTTAAAGCTATGTGGGCGTTTCTTTTGGGAACTGTATGGAAAATCCAATTCTGTGAACTTAATTATATTTTGTCATCCATGTCTAGTTTCATGCTTGTATATAAACACAAAACTAAATATATATGCTACGTAGTATATGTTAAATTTATAAGCTAGATAGTTTGATCTTTGTGTGTGCGTGCGTGCGTGTGTGTGTGTAATTGTAGGTTTTATTTTGAGTTTGGTGATGAGGATGGCTATTGTGGTTTCGAGAGGGGTATTCTCGAGCTTATATATATTATGATTGTTGATAGCCGAGACTACAATTTCGAGGACGTGATAAGTAGGCCAGTTGTGGTCGAATTGTGTAACTGTATTACAGGGCACTATAGTAATTACCGAGGAGATGTTGAAGAAAAAAGATATTATTATGTGGATTGACGATATTAGTAACTGTGACCGTTACAATATGTGTGTAATAGAAAAGGTAATACACATCAAAAGTAGGTTTTATTAATGATATTTGAGTAACATAAACGAAATGTGTTTAATCAAAGTAAAAAAATATGTAATATATACCACAAGTATTTAATATAAGTGATATATGAGTAATATAAACGATAGGTGTGTAATAAAAGAGAAAATAGATAATATACATCACAAATATATAATATAAGTGATAAATGAGTAATATGCAATGAGTATGTAATACGAATAATAAGTGTGTAAAATAAACATTAAATGGGTAAAAAAGTGATAGACATGTCACAAATTCTATGTGTGTGATAAAAGATTGGTGTGTAATTTAATTTATAAGTGTGTAACATAGTCAATAAGTGTGTAACATAAGCGATATGTGTGTAATAAAAGTAAAAAAATAAGTAACATACATCATAAGTAGGTAATATAAATGATAAGTGAGTATTACATAATAAGTATGTAACAGAAATAAAAAGTGAGTAAAATAAATATTAAATAGATAAAAAATGTGATAGATATGTCAAAAATCATAGAATGTGATCAGTGTACCAACTAACAAGAATATAGCAAAAGAAAATTTCATATTTAATTTATAATTGTAGTTGAAGAGGATTACTTTGAAAATCTCAAAAAGAGAGAGGCTTAGAATAAGAATGAGAAAAATGTCTAAGAAATTAACAATAGTTCAAAAGACTAATAGAGGAGCCGATATAGCACCCACCAATTTAATAAAGACCTCACCAATAACTACAAAAATGCTATTGATTTTTTGGAAAAATTTAGCCACTAGGTAAAAGTCTAAAATATCCTCTCCTTCTTCCTCCTCCTTCTATGGCGAGCGGTGGCGGTCCTCTCCCTTTTTCCCCCTTTCCCTCTCCTCTCCCCCGACCTTCCCCATCCCCCTCGACCTCCCTCTCCCTCCTCTTCGCCACCCAATCTGGGGTTGAGGGCGAGGAGGGGGAGGGGCAGGCCTCTTCTCCCCTCATTTCCCTGCCTTTTTTCTCCTCCCTTCCCTACCTCTCTTCTCTTCCTTGTCGCCAGATCTGGCGGCGAAGAGGAAAGGAGGAAGGGAGAGGGGGAGGGCAATGGGGCTGGGGGATGATGAGGAGAATGACGAGGGGCCAGAGGGACGATTGTGGGACGAGGGGCGGTAGAAGGAGGATGAAGAAGGAGAAGGGAAGGAGGAGGAAGGGGTGTCTTCGAAAATTTTAGAAAAATTAGGGGTGTCTTAACAATTTGGTGGGTGTAGTAATTAGATGTATGCCTTTATCAATTTGGTGGGTGCTAATATCCGCACCTACTAAATAAGTGTGGGATTTAGATGATAAGGCTAAAAATGTCAAAATTATTGTAAGGTATATTTGAAAAGCGGACTAAAAAGTATATATACAAAAAAAAAAACCATCAAACAAGTTTGGATTAAAAATTAAAAACAAGTCAAAATAAGGACCTTTATGTTGTAAAACTCCGAGAAATTATAACACCAAAACAGAGAATTCTAGAGACAGAGTAGAAGTAAGAATTCTTATTGATTTCTGAAGTGTACATTGAAATGAATTAGGAAGGGCCTATTTATAGGAAAACTTTGGGTAGTATGCAGTCACTACTATGTAGTCACTATGCATGCTTGCGTCATCGCTTGCATCAGCGCATAGTAAAATCATTATAGTACATAGTAAAGGTTGGCAGTAAAGGTTTCATAACACTTCCCTTTGGCTGTCAACCATACATGATGTCTCAATAAAAAGCTGCTAGGAAAATCTAGTGGGATAAAACCAATAGCGAAGGGAAAAAGAGTACACCATCTATGTATACGTGTTCTATGCTGCCTCGTTAAAACCTTACCAGGAAAATCCTGTGGGACAAAACCATAGTAAGAAAAAAAGAGTGCAGCCATGTAAGCTCCCCCTCAAGTTGACATGAGTAGTTCTTCTTCATAAGTCTCGCATATGACGCATCCCAATATCATGAATAAGCTTTCTGAGAGTTATAGTGGCAAATGCCTTTGTAAAGAGATTGCCACATTATTGAATATTAATTTTTTTATTCTTTTCAAGCTCTTGGCTGAATGAGAAGAACTTCGGGGGTGTATGCTTGGTACGGTCGCTTTTGATGATCCTTCCTTCATTTGAGCGACGCATGCAACATTGTCTTCAAACAGTACTGTTGAATTTTTGTTGACTGGTAATCCACAAGTTGCTTGGATGTGTTGAGTTACAGACCTTAACCATACACATTCTCGACTTGCTTCATGGAGTGCTATGACTTCAGCACGATTAGAAGAAGTGGCAATAAGTGTCTGCTTTTGTGAACGCCAAGAGATCGTTGTACCTCCACATGTGAACACATATCCTATCTGAGACCTGACTCTATGTGGATCTGACAAGTAACTTGCATCTGCATAACCAGTTATTTCTTATTTTGATCTTCTGGAATAAACAAACCAAAATTAGTTGTTCCTCGAAGATAATGAAATACATGTTTAATACTATTCCAATGTCTCCGTGTAGGAGATGAGCTAAATCATACTATTAAATTAGTAGCAAATGATATATCTGGTCGGGTACAATAGCCAGATACATAAGAGCTCCAATTGCACTTAGGTATGGTACTTCAAGACCAAGAACCTCTTCATTATCTTCGCGAGGGCGAAATGGATCCTTTTCCACATTTAATGATCTAATAACCATTGGAGTGCTTAAAGGATTTGCATTATCCATGTTAAAGCGTTTTAAGATCTTTTCAGTATCATTTGATTGATGCAAAAGTATTCCACTTTGAAAGTGCTCAATCTGTAAACCAATACAATATTTGATTTTCCCAAGGTCTTTCATTTCAAATTCATTCTTTAAATACATCATTATTTCTAGAACTTCTTTAGTCCCAATGATATTTAAATCATCAACATATACAATAATGATAATAAATCCAGATGTTGTTTTCTTTATAAAAACACATGGGCATATAGGATTATTCACATATCCTTCTTTAACAAATATTCGCTTAAGCGATTATACCACATGCGCCCTGATTGTTTTAACCCATATAACGATCTTTATAATTTGATCGAATATAATTCTTTGGGTTTTGAACTTAATGCTTCAGACATTTTAAATCCTTCAGGGATTTTCATAAATATCGCTATCAAGCGACTCATATAAATAAGCTGTAACAACATCCATAAGACGCATTTCTAATTTTTAGAAACTGCTAGGCTGATTAAATATCTAAACGTAATTGCATCTATTACTGGAGAATACGTTTCTTCATAATCAATTCCAGGTCTTTGTAAAAAAACTTGAGCAACAAGTCAAGCTTTATACCTCACAATCTTGTTTTTCTCGTTGCGTTTTGACAAAAAAGCCCATTTGTATCCTACTAGTCTCACGACTTCAGGTGTGAGGATAATATGTCCAAATACTTTACGCTTATTAAGCGAATTCAATTCAGCCTGTATAGCGTCTTTCCATTTTGTCCAATCATGTCTATTTTGACATTCAGTGACGGATCTTGGTTCAGGATCCTCACTTCCGTTAACAATATCACATGCTACGGAATAAGAAAATATTTCATCCATATTTTTCATCTCATTTTGATTCCATAATCCTCCTGTATTGACATAATCAATAGAGATCTCACGATTTTCTATACCTTCAGGATTTTTCATCTCTTGATTTGTCTTATTTTGTGTTTCTTCTGGAACACATTCTTGCACATTGGGGTCATCACGCTTATCTGCTCCTTTTCTTTTTCGAGAATCTTTATCTTTAGAACTGATTGGTCTACCACGCTTCAGGCGTGTCTTAGACTCATTTGTGACTTCATTCTCTGATTGTCCTTTTAGGATTTCAATCCGAGCAGGAGCATTTACAACTGGTATATATGATTTAGTCACTCTTTTCGTATTAGTGAACACATCTGCAATTGATTGGCTATTTCTTGTAAATGCATAATCTTTTGCACTTCTGTCTCACATTGTTTTGTGTGAGGATCAAGATGCAATAAGAATAGTTCACTCCATGTAATCTCCTTCTCCAGCTGTTTCTTTTCTCCCCTTAATGCTGAAAAAATTGCCTCATTGAAATGGCAATCGGCAAACCGAGCCATAAAAACATCACCAGTTTTAGGCTCAAGATATCTTATAATAGAAGGAGATTCATAGCCGACATATATTCCCAGTCTTCTTTGAGGACCCATCTTTGTACGTTGTGGTGGAGCAATTGGTACATATACCGCACAACCAAAAATTCTAAGATGGGAAATATTTGATTCTTGACCAAATGCTAATTGTAGAGGGGAGTATTCATAATATGCACTTGGTCTGATGCGAATTAATGCTGCAGCATGTAAAATTGCATGACCCCATATAGAAATAGGAAGTTTTGTTCTCATTATTAATGGTCTAGTAATAAGCTGGAGGCGCTTAATCAGTGACTCAGCCAAACCATTTAATGTATGTACATGGGCAACATTATGTTCAACAATTATTCCAATTGACATACAATAATCATTAAAAGCCTGAGACGTAAACTCACCAGCATTGTCAAGTCTAACTTTCTTGATTGTATAATCAGAAATTGTGCTCGTAATCTAATTATCTGAGTAAGAATCTCGCAAATGCCACATTGCGAGTTGATAATAAACAAACGTGTGACCATCTACTAGAGGCATCTATCAATACCATAAAATATCAAAATGGTCCACACAATGGGTGTATAGGCCCACATATATCACCTTGGATACGTTCAAGAAAGGTAGGTGATTCAGTTTTTATTTTAGCTGGTGATGGTCTCATGATTAATTTTCCTAGAGAACAAGCCTCACATGGAATTTACTAGTTTGAAGGATCTTCTGGCCCTTTAATGTATGTCCATATGTATTCTCAATAATTCTTCGCATCATCATTGAACCAGGATGACCTAAACGGTCATGCCACAGAGTTAATGTCTCTGTATCTTTTTTAAGAACATATGCGACTGTATCGCATTTATATATGTGTAATGTAATCCTGAGGAAACTTTGGTAGTTTTTCTAGTATGTACTTCTTTTCTGATATATAAGTAATAAGATATATATACTTCATATTTCCTTCAGTTGCAGACTGAGTATCATATCCATGAAGATATATATCATTAAAACTCAACAAATTTCTTTTAAATTTTGGTGAAAATAAAGCATCTTTTATGAAAAACATTGTTCCATTTGGCAATATAAAGCTGGCTTTACCAGTTCCTTCAATCAAGTCTACAGGACCTAATATTGTATTGATAATTGCCTTTGTTGATTTAAATCGGAGAAGTACCTTTTATGTTTGAGAATAGTGTGTGTTGTACCACTATCCGGTATGCAAATATCTCCAGTTTTGGTCTTGACTCCATCATTAGAATAATCCATATCAAGCTTCATGCAAAATAAATCATTTAGTGAGAATAAAATTTTAAACATATTATTATAAGTGAAATATTTCATTCAAATATAAATTTGACAATAAATAACAAACATGGTAATACAATCATATATCTAATTATCACCAGTATCCATAGAATCATGATGGGTTGAAAGATTAGTAAAATCATAAGTAAAATCTGAAGTATCAAGATGAGTTGAATCATCCATAGGATCATCATGTTCAGTGAAATTCACTTCCTTCTCCTTTCCTTTCAAGGATGCCTTGTGAAACTTACAAAAGTGCTTCGGTGTTCGGCACACTCGAGGCCAGTGCCCTTTGGAGCCACATTTATAGCATGAATCTTCAGGATTCCGAAGATAACTTTTACAAACATCTTTTTCTTTATCATGTCTTTCTACATGATGCTTCTTGTGGTTCGCGTTGTTTTGTAAAGGGTTATAAAAACTACTTCGATCGCGTCCACGGCCACGACGACGCCCACAGTCACGACCATGATTATATCCTCGTCCATAATTTTTAGAAAATGCAGCATTTGCTTCTGAAAATGCTGCTGAACCAGTAGGACGAGACTGATGATTTTTGATCAAAACCTCATTATTCTTCTCTGCCATAAGAAAGATGAAATTAGTTCAGAATATTTCTTAAAACCACGCAGCCTATATTGTTGTTGTAGTGTTATATTAGATGTATGAAATGTGGAGTAAGTCTTCTCCAGCATTTCTTCATCTGTGATATCCACCCCACAGAATTTTAATTGAGATACTATTTTGAATATTGTAGAGTTATAATCGCTGACCTTTTTGAAGTCTTGAAAACGCAAATCATTCCATTCATCACGCGTGGCAGGGAGCACAACTTCCTTTTGGTGATCAAATCTTTCTTTGAGATTTTTTCACAAGACACTTGGGTCTCTTACTGTGAGATATTCACATTTTAAACATTCATCAAGATGTCTGCGGATAAAGATCGTCGCTTTTGCCTTATCTTGCGATGATGTAGAGTTTATCTCTTTAATCGTTTCAGTGCGACCCATTGACTCGAGATGCATTTCTATATCAAAAACCCAAGACATATAATTCCTTCCCGTGATATCAGGTGGAATGAACTCAAGCTTTGCAAAGTTTGACATGATGATAACTATAACAAAATACAAAGATATTAGAATCACAATATTTTATTTTACAACAAAATAGTAAAACTTACATTTCAATCATAATAGCTACAAACAAAAGAGGGAAAGTGAACATTAAAATTAAAAGGCTCAGGTAAAAATCACTTGGATCCATATCTATAACAAAAAAGATAGAAGTATTGATGATGATGACGACAATAATAAACTTCAAAATTAGACTAAGCATCTTGCGAAAATCTCGAATACAAAGCTTGTGGAGATGATGAAAAAATTTGAGAATGAAAAGAGATTGAGAAGTGAGTTCTGTGGCGTAGAATTCACCAATTTATAGAGTGAAAACTAGCCGTTTTATAGCCGTTTATAGCCGTTGGAGAGAGAGAAAAGCAATTTAGATTTTATACATTTTAAATATTGTAATTAAGAAAATGATAAAATAAATGCATTGTACTACATATATTTATGAGTTATAATATAGGCACGCCACTCTAATTGGTGGGTGTTTTGCAGACATAATTAATATAATAATAAATATTAAAATAACATTGCCACACCACGCTACTCGGTAAACCTTTCAGTGAGTCACTGAGTGTTTATACAGATATAAATAACAGAATAATAAAATATATAATATTGGTAGCTTGTGATTTATTTCACGCAAGCATCAATAAAGAGGTTAGTAAAGATAATAACAAGAAATATTATTAGCTTGTCATAATCACATCACTTTACTATAAATAGGTGGCAAAGCCTCCTTTCAAATATAGCAGTGGTGTTATATGAATATAATTAGTATAATAATCTAGTTTTTCGTAATCACATCACATTACTATAAGTAGGTAGCAATGTCTCCTTTCATTATAGTGGTGGTGTTATACGAGTATTATAAGTAGAGTAACTTGACATTTTTACCTTGAGATAGTAGAGGCAGAGACTGAGACTTGTGATAGGATTTTTTCTTAAGTAATGGAAGTAAAGTTCGTGACAAGATTTTTACTTTAAGCTAATGGAGGTAGAGGCTTGTGGTAGAACTTTTTCCCTGAGCTGACGGAGGTAGAGACTGGGGACAGAACTAGAGCGATCGTGCTGATAACATGTTGTAAAACTCTGAAAAATTATAACACCAGAGAATTCTAGAGACAGAGTAGAAGTAGGAACTCTTATTGATTTCTGATGTGTACATTGAAATGAATTAGGAAGAGCTTATTTATAAAAAAACTTTAGGGTACTATGCAGTCACTACTATGCAGCCACTATGCATGCTTGCGTCATCGCTTGCATCAGCGTATAGTAAAATCATTAATAGTGTACAGTAAAAGTTGGCCGCCATCGTTTCATAACACTTTAGATAATTACCCAATAGTATAATCTACTAAACCCACTTGCCACGCAATTTGAAAATAACTTATCCTTAAGCAACTTGGGATAATTTATTCCCAGCAACAAAATAAAATAAAATAAAATATATTAAAGGAATTTAAGTGACACAGTACAGTTGCCACTAGTAATGCAATTGCCACTAGGCCCTTCTCACTCCCCATTTTTAATATTCCAATTTAATCCCAACAGCGAGCGAAAACCGAAACCCCCAACCCCTCCCGATGACGTGAGCTTCGTCTTCTTCATCCTCCCCCCGCCCCCTGAAAAAAAAAAAAAAAAAAGAAATTCAAAACCCTAACCCTAACCCTAATGGATCCCCACTCCAGCAACGGCCGATCCAAACCCGAACCCCAATCCAACGGCCCCGCCCCCAAGAAGCTTAAACCCTCGCCCATCACCCCCGCCGAGGTCATCGCCGAGTTCGCCCACCACGACCCCGCCGTCGCCCGCATCAACAACGGCAGCTTCGGCAGCTGCCCCAAATTTGTCCTCGCCGCCCAGTCCACGTGGCAGTTCCGGTTCCTCTCCCAGCCCGATGACTTCTTCTTCAACACCCTCCAGCCCTCGATCCTCAAATCGAGAACCCTAATCAAGGACATCGTTAACGCCGACGACGTTGACGAGATCTCCATCGTCGACAACGCCACCACCCGCCGCCGCCATCGTCCTTCAGAAGGTCGCCTGGGCCTTCACGGAGAAGGCCTTTGACAAGGGCGACGCCGTCGTCATGCTCCACTACGCTTACGGCGCCGTCAAGAAATCCATCCAGGCCTACGTGGGACGCGCCGGCGGGCACGTCATCGAGGTCCAGCTGCCGTTCCCGTGTCGTCCAATGAGGAGATCATCGTTCAGTTCAAGAAAGCTCTGAACTTGGGGAAATTGGATGGGAAAAGAGTGAGGCTTGCGGTTATTGATCACATCACTTCGATGCCGAGCGTGGTGATTCCGGTGAAGGAGCTGACGAGGATTTGCAGGGAGGAAGGGGTCGATCAGGTGTTTGTCGACGCGGCACATGCCATTGGGAATGTGGAGATTGATGTGAAGGAAATTGGGGCTGACTTTTATGCCAGTAATTTGCATAAATGGTTCTTCTGTCCTCCGTCAGCTGCGTTTTTGTACAGTAAGAAGAGTTCAGCTTCAAAAGATTTGCATCATCCGGTGGTGTCTCATGAGTACGGCAATGGCTCGCTATTGAGAGCGGGTGGATTGGGACTCGGGATTACAGCTCACAGCTCGTTGTGCCAGCGGCAATGGAGTTTGTGAGTAGATTTGAAGGGGGATTGAGGGGATTCGGAAGAGGAATCACGAGAAGGTGGTGGAGATGGGGAAGATGCTGGTGGAGTCGTGGGGGACGTGTTTGGGGACGCCAGCAGATATGTGTTGTAGCATGATTATGGTTGGTTTGCCAGGGTGTTTAGGGATTGAGAGCGAGGACGATGCTTTGAAGCTGCGGACACATTTGAGGGAGGAATTTAAGGTTGAGGTTCCAATATATTATAACTCATTGAAGGACGGGTATGTGGGAGACAGGAACGGGGTTGCCTCGGCTTCTGGGTATGCGAGAATTTCCCATCAGGTTTATAATGTGGAGAATGACTATCATAGACTCAGAGATGCAATTAACAAGCTGGTTAAGGATGGAATCAATTGTGGGATGCTTTCATCTAGCTGAGAAGGTTTGATATTTTAACTTTCTAAACTATATATATCAGCTAGCCAGTTCTATATATTTATTTGTAGCACTTTAGATTATTACTTGATTACTTTGCTTGTATGGCATTGAATGGCTGTGTCATTGAAATACCAAAGGATTTCCCGTGCTGTAGGTTTCCATTACTGGTTAGCTTTACACTTTGGAGACCTTGATCTATTTTTACTTTAAACTCATCTACTTGAGTGTATTCATACTACTTAGGAAGGAAAGTTGATACTTTATAGTTTTAGACTGTTCTTTACCAGAAAGACTGCTCAGATTGTACTCATATTTGAATCTAGACCTGGGCTTTAACCCTAATTGAGTCAGGTTGACTTGACCCCATCCAAATGAACGTAGGAAAAATAGATAAATATTTCAGAAGTCTAGGGAACTTAGACGTGAATTGCATTGCGATCAAACCGAACAACTTTATTAGGGTGGTGAATTTGATTTGGGTCTAGGCGAAGACCATAATCGGTGCAGATCTAGGTTTGATTCGACACATAGTTGAATAGAAGTACATGTGGATAACTGTTACTTAAGAAAATTATCCTACTTACTACTTATTTAACCTTCAATTTCATCTACTCTTGCACCCTGTAACACCCAACTACCCCTTCTCTTACCTTTGGTGCCAAATTTTGTTCCTACATAACATGTTGTAAAAGTCTTTTAGGTGGGCCCCTAGGTGTCCGCTTAAGCAATGCATCCTTCATGCTCCTTTGATTAGATAGGTGCCTAGCTGTTTTTTAAACACTACAGAGGACTCATTGAATAACAAGTACACTATTCCAGAATGTAACACTATTTATAGAACAATTATCTTGAGTTGCAGCAGTCATATGAATTATCTAGGTTGCACTAAATACATTAAGGCCAACTCAGATTGTTTGGACAAGGCTAGACGAATATGGTTAAAGGTAAACATGAACTATTTTTGTTATATATAAGCAAACAAGGAAGTCCCCCCTCTTCTACCAAACCCTAAACTATCCTTGAGGGATACTTCAACAGAAAACATTTCACCTTAGCATGTCTTGTCATCAGAGTGATTAGGCTTAACCCCTATATTTGTCTACCCTAGACATCTGAATCATATGTTAACAAAGTTACCCTGGATTCAAATCCTAAAACTCAGTGTTCATCGAAAAATCTTATAGAATAACCTTCAAGCATCCAGTCCTTCAGCGTTTTAAAACCTGAGTGTCTCCCGTGCCTCAATTTCATTTGGTGGAACCTATTTCCTTCCACCTACTGTTGGACCTCAACCATCAAACAGGACACCAAGCAAGCCTAAAAGCCCTGTCAATTGATGGCTACATGTAGGTGTTTTCAGTTGAACCAGGGAGCCTCCAACATCAAATACCAGGCCAGTTGGAGGTGTTTGGTGGCTATTCCTAGTCTTCTTGCGGATAAAATGCTACACAAATTCAGTATAAGAACTCATACTTGACCAATTATTAACAAACAACGATTCCTAATTCCCAAATGGTCTCAGTCTGGAGTTTATAGCATTCTCCATAATTCTACAGCCTACGTAAAATAATAGGTGCATCAAAGACTCAACGATGGTTCCAAGAGACAAAGGTCTCTATACCCAGCCAATGGAATAGCTCAACAGCTCAACCTAAAAGCTCTAATGTCTACATGACTCTTAATTGACCCATCTTAATTTATATTGCTCAGCTTAATATAACTTGGACGATGCATTAAGTAATGACATAAGACAAAAAAAGCTAAATTGAGAAACCTTCTATTATACCTCCCTTCACAAACTAAATTACTTTTTAACCTTTTATCATTGTTTGTGGCTTTATGCAATGACTTGATCCAAACTGTTTCGACAAGGACTCATTCAATTGCTAGTTACTATTGTGAACTAGCTAGGAGATCATACATTCATACAAATATCGGTCGATATACCGGTATATCGGCCGAGATACCGGTATTTTATTCAAAACGATACGATAAGTGCAAAAATTTACTGGATATCGTGTTGCACGATATGAGCAGATATATCGCCACGTGGCCAATATATCGGCCGATATCCGAGATAAAATATATGATATATCGGCCGATATAGTTACTTATTTGGATAATTATTATTATTTTTTTGCTTGAGAGATTGTTTTATTTTATTCTACGTTCATTGTGGTATTTCAATGATATTTTTATATGATGTTTGGATAATAACTTATTTCTTTTAATAATGTCTTATATGTATTGACTATTGATATATCAATCGGTATTTAGTACCATATCGCGATATATCACCCGGTATTCGGTGTATAATTTTGCCGACCAATATATCACCGATATCCGATATTTAAACATTGCCTAGGATAACACATTGTATGTTAAATTAAACTTAGGGATCTTTGAGTAAAAATGACACTTTTGTGATATTCATAATTTCATATGATTTCTTTGTTATTTCTTGCTGCTGATTTTGAATGTTTTTAAAGGTATTGATAAGGAAATATGCTTATTACATTTTAGTTTCAAGTTTGATTCTGTGTTGAACAGAATGCAGATATCTTGTTTTTGGGGATTAATAGTCATATGTGCCGAGTCTTAAGTTTGCTTGATATACAGTCTTAGTGAACAATTCATTAGCTTTTAAGCTTTTGGGCAAATTGGTTAGAACCTGGTTTCAAGAGCCCTTATTGTTGTTAATTAAACAGTAAATGCATGTTTAGTTACCCCGTTTATTCTGTCATCTGAAACGAGTAACATTAACACTAGCAAGTCATGTTGATGCTGGAGGATTTTTCACGTGGCTCAAAAGCCTCAGCTGTGTGTGTGTTAAGTGTTAAATTTTCTTGGTATAAATTTTAGTTTACTACTTATCAGTTAAACTTCTCGGGAAAGTGGTTATCTGACAATATGAAATACTAGATTTTTTTTTCCTGGAATATGCAATGCACATGCAAGAATCCTTGTTCATAACTTACGGAATGTTCCAAATGCTATAGATGTAATTAATACAAGCACCATCTTCGAAGCACACCATTTGACTCACTCACACTCTTCTAAGCAATGCATTTAAATATTTCTAATGATACTTAATAATTTGATAGAATTTTAGTTTATTTTTTTGAGACTAAGGGTGTGAGTGTGTGAGGCGAATGTGAGACACAAAATTCAGTGCGGACCCCTCCAAAGAGTTCACATTATAATAGTAGATATTCATTACTATTTGCAGGTTTGACTGTTAGTTTGCTTACTGCAAGCACCTCTGTTGTTTCAACCTACTTATTGTCTTACTATCTGTTCATGGGACTCTGTTGGTTGGAAATTTTTGACACAGATGACTCATCAGCTTATAGTTATTATGGAAATAGAGAGAGATGGAAAAAAAAAAGAGTGAGAGACTACCTATGTAGAAAAAGCCACAACCGACAAGTCGTTGTCAGGTAGACCAGTTACTGAAGTTGAGATAGGTCTCTTACCGAAATTAAGTTGGAAAATGTTATTTTTTAAAATGGAAGAGAACAAATACACGTGGAAGAAAGGTTCATGTGCTTTATTCTTGAATATTTTCAAAATGTCCCAATACCTCCCTATAGCTAGGTCTAAATAGTATTTTGAACATTATAGGTAGGTCAAAATAGTATTTGAATGTTCTACTATCATTTACCGGGGGTTTTAATGATTTTTGTTTGGAGTTTGCTGGAGGCATGAACATTTATACATCTAATGCCATCATAGATGGTGTGGTTGTGGGCATATTCGTCTCACTCATGGTTCACAGTCGCGGTCTCGACCGCCGACTCGGCGGGCACTGAGACGGATCGGTCTTGGCGACTCGGATCGATCTCGGGCGATACGCGCAAAACGCTACATAGAAAGCTTAAAAATTTCTAAAAAAATCACGACAAATCTTAAAAAAATGTAAACATCCACATTCATATATCACATGTCCAAAACATATCACATAGCATACTAAACATAAAGCGAAAGTATAAATACACGCGTTGTCGGTAGAAGCATATCAAAATACATGCACAATATGGTAAATTGCATAAATTACATTTATAAATACATGCTAATGTAGTTATTTTCACATTGAATTGCGATGAAGCACAAAATCATCATCATAATCATCTCTGCGATAAGTAGATAAACCGATACTAGTGCTCATATCTCTCTTAAGTTGTGGCCTGTATAGTCATGTACATGTGTCACACTATAAAGTTAGCTTGATGTCAAACTCAACATTTGCATATGACCTTCAAGACTATAAGTTCATCCATCAGCACTATTGTTGCCCTCACTATTGTCATCATCACTACCGCCGCCATCATCGTCATCATTGTCATCATTATCATCACCATCTTCACCTAAAACCCTCGCATCTTTACCACCATTATCATCTTCTTCTCTTATACTTCGGAGGGGGAGAGGGGGAAGAGATTGAAAACAAGGAGAGAGATGGAGGGGGAAGAGACAGAGAGAGACGGGAGATGGAAAGGGAGAGAGAGCGAGTGAGAGAGGGAGGGGGAGAGAGAAACAGAGGGAGGGGGAGGGAAAGAGAGAGACGGGAGATGGAGACGGGGGAGAGGGAGAGAGAGCGGGTGAGAGAGGGAGGGGAAGAGAGAGAGAAACAGAGGGGGGGAGGGAAGAGACAGAGGAGGGCAGAACATCACCTGGGGCAGGGGAGGAGCGGCCGACGGCGATCGGGCAGCGGCGGAGTCCAGATCTGAGCGGCCACGATCGGGTAGCGGCGGCGATCTCCAGATCTGAGTGAGAGAGGTAAGTTTCTTTTTCTTTTCCTTTTTTTTCTTTATACCCGTTCATCACGGGTAAATTTACGTTTCGAGCCGACTCGGCCGAGAATCGGAGTCGACTTGGCCGAGTCACGACCGATTCGGCCGATTCTCGGCCGAGTCGACCGAGTCAACTCCGATTCTCGGCTGAGTTGGTCTCCTCTAAGTTGAGTCGACTGACTCGTGACTCAGACTCGTCTCGGAGCGGGCCGAGACGGATACAACTCGGTCGACTTGTCTCCGACTCGGCCGAGTCTTTGAACCATGGTCTCACTTTGTTGATCCGCTAATTGATAGCAACCTTAGATTCTCTTCAGCTACCTTTATGTTTGTTTTCTCTCTATGTTGATTCACTTATTAATAGAAACCTTTGGCAGCCTGATTGGCTAGTTTTATGTTTGTTGGTTTGGACTTATTTTAACTAAAATTTGGTAGCTTATTGGATGTAAATGATGGAGTAGTTACATTTTTGGGTTTGTTCACTGCACTAGGAAAAAAACCATTGACAATGTCAATTTTGGGCTTGGGGTCATGCTTTAGGCCTTTACTTGTGCGCGACAGTTATGGATGGTGACTGCAAAGGACACTGATAGGTGATTTTGGTTCGATGGTTCAAGAAGATCTAGATTATCTTGGATAGTTATTGGGTTTGAGTGCACGAGGTGCATTTTGTAGGAATTTGGTGTCAGAGAGATTTGATAATATAACTCTGAGGAGGAGAGAAGCTCCACTCTTAAGGTAGGATACATACGTAAGTCCAGTGATTCCTTGCAAACCTCTCAGTGTACATGAAAGGGGGGAGATGGATCAGATGTTTTTAGGCAATGAATACAGTAAACGGGAGCTTCTTGAGAGGACATTAGTTATTCGTTAAGTGTTGGTAAGGGCGAAGTACAATCAAGAAATGAGCTTGTTAGGGTATCTTTCAGTATGGACAATTTTGGAGGCAGGGACATGATGTAACATGGTAGATCCTAATAATCAAGCCATAACATGAAAATGACATGTGGAAACTGTTAGCCTAAAGGCCCATCACTCTAGATTTGATGATGATTAACTCATGTAGTTATAATACTAATGATCTTGTGTTATATAGTTTCAGATTTACTATCAAGATCCCAGTAGGTGTTTAGCTTCAACAAAGAAGTTTTGGAGCTAACACAGTTGATTCAAGAGCTCGAGCGTCAAGATCGCATCTAGTACTCGGTTGGAATCAAGCTCTTTGGATCGTGTTTGAATCGAGTCAGCTTGGAGAAGGAGTTTACAAGAAGACTTCGGTTTGTCTAGTTTAAGTTTATGTTTAGATCTTGTGTAAGATAGACTAGTGTTGATATGCTCAAGTTCACACACACATAAGTTCAATATGTTTGGTTTTCAGTTTAACTGGGTTTTTGGATTTCAATTTCAAATATATATGATTTTCATGAACAGATAGAATCAAAACAAGTTTACATGGTTTAAATGTATATTAGATTTCATCTATATGCATATATGTTTCATATACTTAGAAAAACTTATTTTGATGATTCTATATGTTGTTTAGAGTTTTGTAATTAACAAAATTTATTTTTGGATTTCATGTCAAAAACATAGATATATATATACTACTGTATTGGATTCTATCCATACACAATATGCTTCAAAAGAGTTTAAATGTCTTGTTTTTGTATTTATACAAGTTTGGGAAAAATCGGATTTCCATTTCAAAGTTTGGTTTTCAGAAAATACGATTTTTGTGTTTAAGCCTAATTTCTATATCACAAAAATAGTTCAAATAGTTTATAATATGTGTTGATTTTTGGTCACATATTTGTTATTCAAATATCTAACAAGAACTTATTTTTGTAGAATTTAGAGGATTTTATGGGATTTTATTGGAGTTAAAATGTTTAAGTTTCAAGTTCTGAAATATCCCAACCAGATCTGCTAGCGGTCGACCGGACGGTCGACCGATGTGCACGAGAACATGCATATGGCCAGCCTACAAGGCCGGTCGACCGACTGTAACTACCCATGTCTCGGGTAGTGCCGGTCGACCGAGCGGTCGACCGACAGGCTGTGTGTCTTTTGGACGGTCGACCGGGCGGTCGACCAGCAGTGCCTAATGGTAAAAAATTTGACCGTTGGCCGGTTGACTTGAGGGTCATTTTTGACCTTTCGGGCTGCCAACGGTTATATTTTTTCTCAACCCTATATAAAGGGGTTTTGAGGGTTGTTTTCTATAATATTTTAAGAGAGCTTTTCTTTCCATCTTACAAGTGTTTTGCAGCAAGATTTTAAAAGAGTTTTTGTCCCAAAAGATTTATTTTTATTTAGTTTTCAAGGGTTGGAAAAATCAAAGAAAAGAGTCTTTAGGAAATTGGTTTTGATCTTCATTTCTATTTCGTTCTAGTATTTTTTTCAAGTATTTTTCTTTGTGATTTGTTTTCCAAACACCTTGTTTTCTCACACTTGAGCTATCATCTCTATCATATCTATAGGATCTTATTTTTGTGAAAAATATTGTTTGTGGTCTATTGTGATCACCAAGAATTATTTGTGGCCTCTTGTGATCACCAAATTTGTAATCTCTTCTTTGCTTTGGCTTTGTGCCTTGTTCCTCTTGTGCATAGGTGATTGAGATTGTGGTTTAGGTTTGTGCCTTGCCCCTCTTGTGTAGAGGTAATTGTGGTGGAGTTTAGCTTTGTGCTTGTATCCCTCTTGTGTAGAGGTGATTATTATTTTGGCTTTGTGCATTGCCTCTTGTGTGGAGGCGGTTGTGTTGGAGAGAGGAGTTGTGTACTCCTAACTTTGTAATGCAAATTCCTCGGTGGAGGTTCCTTTTATGGGAGGTCCTGTGTGGACGTAGTGGAAATCCTTCTGTGTGAAGACGGGGACGTAGAGTAGTGGCTCGAACCTCGAAACATATCTTGGTGTTTGCGTTTGATCCACTATCTCTAAACTCTATCTCTCTTATATCTTGCATTACTTTATATTATTCATATCTCATACATGCTTGGTATTGTTTTTGTGCCCATACTTGTGTTGAACCAAGAAAGCTTCATATAACACCTCAACTCTTATTTAGAGGAATCTAGAGGAGATAGTCCAGAGTCCGCCACTGGGAATTCGGCTACATTCTTTGGTTACACAGTGTGTTGCAATTAGTTTTTAATCCGCATCATTAGTATTAGATTAGCTCATACACCTATTCACCCCCCTCTAGGTGCATTTTCAATTGGTATCAGAGCCTACGCTTCTGATATTAGGTTTAACTACCTAGGAGTGAAATCTTGGATTACTAATCTAGTTTTTGCATTTGCACACATATAGTCTATACACACATGGATTTCATGACCCCTCCCATATATGATGTTACCAACATTGATATTTGGAAAGTTAAGATGTCCATACCTTAAAACCCTAGGAATGCATGTATACCTTGCCACTACCAAGAAATCTTATCTTGGTAATGACAAGCATATAGAAGCCAATGCACAAGCCTTAGAGGCACTTAGGCGCACACTTAGCAAAGATTATCTTTCTATTATTTCTCATTGTGATTTCGCTTTTGCAGTGTGGAATACATTGACCTCTCCCAAGCTACAAACGATAAATTATATGGAGAAAGAATCTAATGGAGATGAGTCCGACGAAGCTTGCTACATGGTCCAAGGGAGTGACTCCCTTGAGGTACATTCGGATAATCATCAAGTGATAGTTCTAGTTCTTGTGATGATAACATGGATGCAGATGCATTAAATGAAGAACTATCTATATTTTGTGAAAACTTGCTAGAAAAATACAAACTTTTGAAAAAGAAGAGTTTTAAATTAAAAGAAGAAAAGAAGAATTTATTTTCAAAGCTAAACATAATTTTACAAGAGGGTTGAGATTTCAGGTGAAAGAGACTCCTTGAAAACCCAACTTGACTTTGTTTTAAAGAAAATGAAATTTTGAAAAATAAAATGATTTTGATATTGTTTTGAAGAATAATGATGACTTGTCTTCGAGACTTGATTTTGTGTTAAAGAAAATGATTCTTTAAAGAACAAAATTGTTTTAATTTCTAAAGAATTAGAATGCATTTCTTTAGAAAAAGTTTCTTTGAAAAATGATTTAGATTCTCATGTTTGCCATGCTACTATAGCTTCATCATCTTGTGCTTCTATTGCATGCTCCACATCTTCTTCTAATGTTGAAAATGATATATGTATGTTAAAGAAGAGTGTTGATTGTTTGGGCTCCATTTTGAGCCAATGTGCCATGAACCACACACGATTGGAATCCATGTTTCGTAAGAAACATGCTCCTCAGATGTATTTCATGTTCACACACATAACACTATGTATGCTCATGTGTACACTTGTACACATTGTGGACGTAAGGGCCACCTTGTAAAGTTTTGTTATGATAGAATACATAATTTATATTTTGCAAATAAATTTGTTTGGGTTAAGAAAGGTACCAACCCTCATGGACCCCAGAAAGTGTGGGTACCAAAATTCACCCCTATTGTATTTGATGTAGGTGTTGGCTCTCGCTTGACGTGAGGGTATTAGTGCCTTGATGGTGGATGCGTTTGAGCTTGATGGACTCTACATTGGATGCATCACCTTCAAGGATATTTGGTGGGAGGACCACTATGGTTTGGAGATCTAGAGATTAGCCTCTATTAGTTTTAGTAACTATCTCTAACTCCTTATTTTGTTTACATGCTCTCATTGATTGAGTTTTAGCATGTTTTGATTTTTCATATTTATTATGTTAAATGAATGTTAATTAGACTTGAGATATACATATGTAGTATTTGAGATACACCCATATTTATATGGATTACTATTGTTGTGTTCTCACCATTGTTTAGTTATTGTGTATATCCTAACTCTAAAGCACGTGCATTTACCCTAATGATCATGGTTGTTTATGATTTTACATTTCATGATTTTGATTACTTGTTTAGATGAAGTTTTCGTTAAAACTTGTGTTTATACTTGTACATGTAGTGAGCTACATTTGGTTATTTTGTGTTTGTACTTAATTGCTCATTTGTCCTCATTACATATACTTGTGTAACCTAGTTTTGATGATTTTTACATCTTTACTTGTTTCCCCTATTTTTGTACATATGTTTATAAAAATGTGTTTATCTTCATGTATATATTAATTTGTCTAAAACTATTAGATATACATGTTTATCCTAAAGTCACTTGCTTTTCATGCAATATTCTATTATGAACTCGTTTATGTTTGGGATATGTATGTATACTTTTAGTTTTATCAAAATATACATATACCTTGAAGCGTATTTAGTTTTGATGATTTCTTATTTATATAAGCTTCATTGCTTATTTTCATGATTTTATTGATTACATGATTCTTACACTCTATGTTTGGTGTTTACTCATGATTTTTTGTTTCATGAGCATATATGTGCTTTATAGACTTTGAGTGTCAATTATTGTGTGATTTTCATGTTTTTACGGAATATATGATTTGGTTTCATGTTTTGAAAGATCTTCAACTAGTTTCATATTCTTCAATTGGTATAGTGTTCAAATTATTTTTAAACTCTTATTTTTGAAAATCGCTACAACCAAAGGGCGGTTGGATGAGCGACCATGCCTTGTATACCCTCATATATCTTTTAAACTTGTGCATGAAAATGGTGGTAGGTATGAATTATACACATGATCTTCATGAAATTTTATCTTTGTATACTCATTTGTTTTCTATATATGTATGCTCTAAATTTTAATTAATATCAATTTCAATTGGTATTTTCATTTTCATACATACATACATATGATTTGATTGTGCTTGTTTTACTATATCTTTATACATTCTTTAAAAGCACAAAAAGTTTATGCTAAGCTTGACTTATTTTTAAATGTTAATTGGTATCTTTACAAGCTTATATATTGATTTCAATTGGTATTTATTTGATATCAAAATGTACTTTATGTTTCACCTTCAATTGGTATCAAAATCTACTATTGGTATCTTTAATTTTTTTTTTAAGTGGTACCAACTTTTGTTTTTGTAACCTACAATTTGATTTCATTGGTATCATAATTCATTTTGTTGACTTCAAGAAATTTTAAAATTTGTTTTAAAAAGTGGTTTTAAAATTTGTTGATATGTTTTGCTTATATGCAAGGGGAGCTTAACATCTCCTCTATATATAGATTCATGTTGAAGTATATTACACATATAGTAGAGCTTGACCTCTCTTTTTTATGTGGTACACGTGTGTAGGGGAGCTTAACATCTCCGCTTATATATTGTATATTATGTTTTATGTGGGTTAGGGTCTAATCATCCTTTCTCCATGTAATGCATGTATGCAGGGGCAGCAAACTTATCGTCTCTCCTCTTCATGAATGTATATCGCAGATACATTTATATTGTTTATTTGTCTTCGCCCTTTTGTTGATGAATTGACAAAAGGGGGAGATGAATTTTGAGAGTTTATATATGCATGTTTATATCCTTATTTATGCATATATATTTTTGTTTAGTTTATACATTTCATTGAATATTCTTATTGTTTATTGCTATGCATGAGTTAAGGGGGAGCTTCTATGAAGCTTAACTTTAATCCATGCATATATAACTCCCTGAGTTTTGTCATCATCAAAAGGGGGAGATTGTTGGCCCAAAGGCCCATCACTTTAGTTTTGATGATGATTAACTCATGTAGTTAAGTACTAATGATCTTGTGTTATATAGTTTCAGATTTATTATCAAGATCCTAGTAGGTGTTTAGCTTCAACAAAGGAGTTTTAGAGCTAACACATGTTGATTCAAGAGCTCGAACGTCAAGCTCGCATCTAGCACTCGGTTAGAGTCAAGCTCTTTGGATCGTGTTTGGATCGAGTCGGCTTGGAGGAGTTCTATAAGAAGACTTCGGTTTGTCTAGTTTAAGTTTGTGTTTAGATCTTGTGTAAGATAGACTAGTGTAGATATGCTCAAGTTCACACACACATACAAGTTCAATATGTTTGGTTTTCGGTTTAACTGGTTTTTGGATTTCAAGTTCACGTATATATGATTTTCATGAATAGATAGAATCAAAACAAGTTTACATGATTTAAATATATATAAGATTTCATCTATATACATATATGCTTCATATACTTAGAAAAACTTATTTTGATGATCCTATTCATTGTTTAGAGTTTTGTAATTAACAAAACTTATTTTTGGATTTCATGTCAAAAACATATATATATATATATATATATATATATATATATATATATATATATATATATATATATATGCTACATGTGTATTGGATTCTATCTATACACAATATGTGTCAAAAGAGTTTAAATATCTTGTTTTTATATTTAGGAGCCGTTTGTTTCGCGTAAAACTCCGTAATTCGTAAATGACTTACTACCCAGTTACAACTACGGCGTTTGTTTGGACCGTAATTCGTAAAAGACTTACGTAACTCAACTAACACTCACTTGCAACCTAGTTACCACTCACTTACAGCCCAGTTACAATTAATTTTGTGGTCATACAAATTTGTAATATTTTTTTATATTAATATTAAATTTTTTAATATTTAACTTTTTTAATATTTATTTGCAGTATTAAAACTTTTAAAATCACCAAATAGTTAATTTTGTGGTCAACTTTTTCACTTACGATTTATACATTACGACAACCAAACACCGTAAAGTACAATACACTTTCCCACTTTACAATTTTATATTACCAACCAAACACCGTAAAATTTACACACATGTAACTCATTTACAATTGTAAAAGACTTTACCAATTACAACTACGAATTACGGCCAGTTACGACAACCAAACAGACCCTTATACAAGTTTGGAAAAAATCGGGTTTTCGAAAAATACGATTTTTGTGTTTAAGTCTAATTTTTATATCACAAAAATAGTTCAAATAGTTTTTAATATGTGTTGATTTTTGGTCACATATATTTGTTATTCAAATATCTAATAAGAACTTATTTTTATGGAATTTATAGGATTTTATGGGATTTTATTGGAGTTAAAATGTTTAAGTTTCAAGTTCTAAAATATCCCAGGTAATCTGCTGGCGGTTGACCGGACGGATAGTCGGTCGACCGGACCGGTCGACCGATGTGCACGAGGACGTGCACATGACCAGCTTATAAGGTCGGTCGACTGACTGTAACTACCAATGTCTCGGGTAGTGTCGGTCGACCGACAGGCTGTGTGCCTTGTGGACGGTCGTCCGGGCGGTCGACCAGCAATGCCTAACGGTCAAAAATTTGACCGTTGGACGATTGGTCGATCGACCGGAAGGTCATTTCTGACCTTTCAGGCTGCCAACGACTATATTTTTCCCAACCCTATATAAAGGGGTTTTCGGAGCTGTTTTCTACAAGATTTTAAGAGAGCTTTTCTTTCCATCTTACAAGTGTTTTGTAGCAAGATTTTAAAAGAGTTTTTGTGCCAAAAAGATTTATTTTTATTTTGTTTTCAAGGGTTGAAAAAATCAAAGAAAAAGAGTCTTTGGGAAATTGGTTTTGATCTTCATTTCTATTTCATTCTAGTATTTTTCTCAAGTATTTTTCTTTGTGATTTGTTTTTCAAACACCTTCTTTTCTCACACTTGAGTTATCATCTCTATCCTATCCATTGAATCTTGTTTTTGTGAGAAATATTGTTTGTGGTAATTATGATCACCAAGAATTGTTTGTGGTCTCTTGTCATCACCAAGTTTGTAATATCTTCTTTGCTTTGGCTTTGTGTCTTGTCCCTCTTGTGTAAAAGTGATTAAGATTGTGGTTTGGGTTTGTGTCTTGTCCTTCTTGTGTAGAGGTGATTGTGGTGGAGTTTGGCTTTGTGCCTGTATCCCTCTTGTGTAGAGGTGATTGTTGTTTTGGCTTTGTACCTTGCCTCTTGTGTAGAGGTGGTTGTGTTGGAGAGAGGAGTTTGTAAGTCACCTAGTGGGGGGGGTGAATAGGTGATGAGCTAATCTAATGGTCAATAATGCGGAATTAAAAACTTCTTAAACTAAACACCACGTATAACACAAGAGTGTAGCCGGATTCCCCGTGAAGGGCTCTGGACTCACTCCTTAAAATTCCTCTAAATAAGAGTTGAGGTGCCGCGTTGGCTCTCTTGGTTGAATACAAGTGTTAGCAAACAATCCCCAAGCATATAACAATTAAGCACACAATGTATATCAAGCATATAAGATGAAAGCAATAAAAGTATGCAAGATATAAATAAGAGTAAGAGATAGAGAGTGAGCAATCGCAAACACGGGAGATTTGTTTCGAGGTTCGAGCACACTTGCTCTACGTCCCCGCCTTTAACACTTGAAGGATTTCCACTAAAATCGATCCCACCGGATCACTCGGTGCCGCAACACCTACAAAGTGAGTTCACACTTGAACTCCTTTGACTCTTTAGTCCCGTACACACCGCAAGCCAACAAGCTCGCCGAGGCCGCACCTCAAACACCGAGTTCACACACGAACTCGAAACACCGCGAACCCGCAATTCCGCCTCCTCAAAGACAAAGATGGAACTTTGGTGATCACAACACTTTGATCACCTAAAATCCCCTCACAATAAATATCCCTATAGGTAGATATAGCAATGGATAGCTCAAGTGTTTGTGTGAGAAAATTAGGATTGAAATGGTGGAGGAAAACTCAAGAAAATCACTTTTAAAACACTCTTGATAAACACTCTTTTGATTTGGAAATATTGGCTCTAAAACTTGTGGATATAACCACTGAAATGAGTAGGAAAAACTAGCACAAAAACTTCTTCAAAATCTTGTCTAAAACAGCCCCCAAAAGCCCCAATTTATAGGGCTAGAAAAGCTAGCCGTTGGGAGCCAGATTGACCTGTCGGTCGACCGCCCGATCGATCGGCCAACGGTCAGAAATCTGACCGTTGTGCCATCGATCGACCAGCCCGGTCGACCGAGGCCTGGATACAGAGAGCAGACTCTCTGTCCGGTCGACCGTCCCGGTCGATCGGGGCTTTCCAGAGAGCAGAACTCTCTGGCGGTCGACCGGCCCTCCAGCCAAGCTGGCGTGCACGTTCTGTGCACGTCGGTCGACCGAATCGGTCGACCGACTTCAAGCTCGGTCGACAGGTCCGGTCGACCGACAGAAGCCAGGTCAGGTCAAATTAGGGATTTAAAAGGTTGTCTTTTTGGCTAAAATAAAATCCCATAAAATCATGAAAAATCTACAAAAATAGTTTTAACATTATACTTTGATAATCAAACATGCTTGAGCAGAATCAAGACATGTTACAAATAATTTGAATTATTTTTGTAACTTGAAAATTTGGCTCAAAACAAAAACTGTATTTTTTCAAAATTGGTTTTTCTAAAACTTCTCCAAATACAAAAACAAGATATTTTAAACTCTTTTGAAGCATATAGAGTGTATGGATATGATCCACTACACATACATGGTGAAATATCTATGTTTTTGACATTAAGCTCTAAATTTGGTTTTGGTTAAAACATATATACTTTGAATTCCAAAAATCAAACCGGTATTTTTCTAAAAGAAAACTCTTTTGTATTTTTTTTCCAAAATAAAATTCTTTTACGAAAACTCATCTAAATCAAGAGTGTGTGTGTAAGATATACTTGAGCAATCCACCAACTATTCTATCCTTTACATTTTATCTAAAAACAAAATCTTAATAAAACAAACTTAGACTCAAGTCTTGATCTTGAAGTCTTCACTTGAAGTCTTCTCATCTTCTTGACTTGGTCCAAGCTTGATCCAAAGAGTTAGACTCCTCTTGAGTACTTGATGTGGTCTTGATGCACAAGCTCTTGAATCAAATCGTGCTAGCTCCAAAACTTGTCTTTAAATCCTTTGTTGAACTTACACACCTACTAAGATCTTGATCATGAATCTGAGACTAATTAAACACAAGATCATTAGTACTATAACTACATGAGTTGATCATCATCAAAACTAGAGTGATAGGCCTTTGGGCCAATAGAGTTGTGTACTCCTAACTTTGTTATTGCAAATTTCTCGGTGGAGGTTCCCTTTGTGGGAGGTCTTGTGTGGACGTAGTGGAAATTCTTCTGTGTGAAGGCGGGGACGTATAGCAGTGGCTCGAATCTCGAAATATATCTTGGTGTTTGTGTTTGATCCACTATCTCTAAACTCTATCTCTCTTATATCTTGCATTACTTTATATTTTTCATATCTCATACATGCTTGGTATTGTTTGTGTGCGCATACTTGTGTTGAACCAAGAAAGCTTCATATAGCACCTCAACTCTTATTTAGAAGAATCTAGAGGAGATAGTCTAGAGCCTGTCACCGGGAATTCGGCTACACTCTTTGGTTATACATAATGTGTTGCAATTATTTTTTAATTCCGCATCATTAGCATTAGATTAACTAATACACCTATTCATCCTCCTTCTAGGTGTATTTTCAGTTTCATATATATATATATAGTTTCCACGTGTTTTTATACATTTGTATGACTTTATTTAGAAGCGGGTCTTAGATGTGTCTCCTCCACATCACAAAAGTTTGGATATATTTTACTTCTTATAATAATAATAATAATAATAATAATAATAATAATAATAATACATGGTTTTTGGAACACTTTCTAAGAGCCATCATTGTCACATCTTCGTGAATTTCTGTCTTTAATTTAAAAATGAAAGAAAATTCGTATTTATGTTAAAATCTAAAGTTCCATGCAAGGTTCTAAATACCGGATATCGGGATCCGTCGAATGGGGTTTTTTCGTATCGGATATCAGATATCGGGGGAAATATCGAGGATACGCCCGCATATCAGGCGTTCATATCGAACATTATATATAATGAAATATTGATATTTAAAAGTTAATTTAGTGTCATATATATCATCTACCTAATAAAAATGATGTAATATGTATCTAAAGATGGTAAAAATAATATACATTTGCATGCAGTTGTGCAATAAGTAAGTTATTTCATATCGGGTGATATTTAAGGCAATTTATCAGCCGATGTCGGGTGATTTATCAGCCGATATTTAAAATATTGGCCGTTTTTTGCTGCAAACGATATGATGAATGATTCTCTCATATCGTATCGACATCAGGCAAAAAAGGAGATATCAGATGATATCTCGGCCGATTCGGCCGATATTTAAAACAGGGGTTCCATGATATTTCAATTTTAAGCCTTACCGTTGACCATTGACTTGTTGGCTAGTGTATAGAGCATAATGTTCTCTTCAAAGTCGAAATGACACTAGCTCAAGGAATGGCACTCTCAACTACTGAAAAAATTTCAACCCCTACCCTTGAAAATCCTCACCTGCTAATTTGCAACAGAATGTCTTTTCAGTTGATGGAAGTTTCAAGTTTCAAAATTCAGCTAGACATGGTGGTTTTAGCAATTCATTCTTACATTGGATGCAAGACTATGTGAGGAGGGTTAGATAAACATCAACACAGATTGTACAAGTCCGACCATCCATTCCTGAATTGTACTTGATTATCTGCTGCCAGATGAGATAAAAAATATGTCCCTTGTATATCTCTTTGAGCTTTGATAATTGATCTTCAAGAGAAAAATAGACAACTTCAAAAAAAATTAAAAAGGAACAAGAAGTTGGGTGCCTGCTAAACTGCTTTGATATAAGTATTTTGCCGTGACCATTCTCTTTCAATTGAATTATAAATGCACATCGAAAAGAAACTGGTGCATATACATGCTAAGTGAAGTTTCATAAGCACCGTGCATACACTTCTTCTATCTAATTTGAAGTTTAACTACGTTCATTGTCATTATCTTATGCATGTTTCTGCTCGGACATGGTATGGATTATTTACATTTATTGCTTTCTATGGGTCTGAAGAATACTAATATTGCACGTACAATATCTTTAGGCTTTAGCTTTCCCTAAAAAAAAAAAAAATTCTTTAGGCTTTAGTTAAAACCTGTAGTTTCAGTTGAAGAGACTAAACTTTTCTTGTTGATATGGAAATCTAGCAATCAGTTATAATTATTCGTTTGTCTTTGTTGGATCTCAGTATGGACATTTTCTGATTCTATTTGTTTCCCTTTGATTCATTGCAGTTTTCTCAATGTCCCAGGGTTATATTTTTCAGTCTCTTATTCCACTGGCTGGAAGGGCATGCAGGGATATTGCAGTCGTCATTGGAGGGTAAATTGATGTTTTCCCTTGTGAATGACAGAGTCCAAAATTTTATCTGGTGCATTTCAATATTAACACTCTGTATTTGTACTTGCTAACTCCAATAAATTATCCGCATGCTTTCCTTACAGTCTTGCTGCAATGTATTGAATAAATCAGCTTGTTTTAGGTCTTTGTTTTTCTGTGAATCTCATGCATTTAGAAGAACATGCACCAATATGATGTTGCAAGTGATATAAAAGCCAAGATTCAGCCTTGTGAGTCGTGAGTTTCTGAAATAACTGTGATATGTTGGTAGAATTTTACATCAAGCTGGAAGCAGAACTTGGGAAATCATGAAAAATTCTCCTTCTAGTGGAAGATGTACACTGGATGGACCTAAGGTAGAACTTCTGATTTGTTCATGGTTGGTTCTGTTGGGCCTATTCAAAATGTCTTTTCTATGCTGTGTGAAATTGTTGGGAATGTGAGAACAAATTTGTATCTGGTAAGAAATTATTAATTTTGAGACATACGTTTTGGACTGCAAGGACTGGTCCATATTGGGATCTATCTCAATATATAGAAATATGCCGGGCCGACAAACATTATTGGCTAATTGCACTTTAATACCCTAAATTTTCATAGGTATTGCATTTAAATACCCTATTGATTTCTTTTTTGCACATTAATACTTTATACTATTATCTCTTAACACTTTGATACCCTCTATTAACTTACTTTTACAATATTCTTTGAAATATTTTCATGCGAGAAACGTTTTTCTTTTGGACACTTGTACTCTCTTCTATATCTTTATTTTTTGAATCTTATTTATCTCATTTCTTAAAACTCATGAAATACAAGCGCAACGCTTGTCCTCCTCTATCTCTTTCCTTCTTTTTAACACATTTTATCATTCTTTTCTTCTATAACATTTTCTTTGAGAAATATCGCCTCAATTCACTTTAGAAAATAATTTTAGGACAAAATTTAAAGTCATATATAGCTTGTGTCGGATTAACTTGAAAATTTTCAAAATCATCATAAAGAAATTTTATAAATAAGAACTAGTCTTTTCGAAACCATAATGTGTCACCTATTCTTTTAGAAATTTTAATCATATTTTTCTTATGTTGTATTTCTTTAGAACTAGAGTTTGGAACTTAAAGTTTGTCATGAAAATAGAATTAGAGATGAAGGTAATTTTGTCTTTTTTATTCTATTGTTAATAGTTATGAGTGCATTTTCCTGAAAAAAATTATAGGGTATTTATGTGCAACAAAAAGAACAATAAGCTATTTAAGTATAATATCTTTCATACTTTAAGGTATTAAAGTGCAATTTAGCCAACATTATTACTAATAACCCAGGGAATCATGTTATTCATGTGAGTTCTAAACTTGAGAGAAACATCACATACATTATTACTACTAACACTGGGAACATGTTATTCATGTGAGATCTTAACAGAAACATGGCGTTCATGAGTCTTTCCAGCTCCACTCATACTCGGTGCCAAGTCATATTTGATGCAAACATATGGGGAGGTGCAGGACATTGTACTCATCAGTGTGATGAGCGGTGAGGGTAAAAAAAATAGCTCATGAATATAGGATTATGTTAGCATCATGAAACATAGGTTCTCTTACAGGTAGATTAGCAGAGTTAGTTGATGCTATGGTTGGATGGAATGTTAGTATTTTGTGTGTGTAGAAAACTAAGTGGGTAGGTGAAAACGCTAGAATTATAGAGCCTTGGGGTTATAAACTTTGGTATACTGATACAGATAGAAATCGTAATGGGATGGGTGTGATCATACAATTGCTTGAGGATGTAGTGGAGGTTAGGAGAAAAGGTGATAGGATTTTACTAGTTAAACTTAGTTTAATTAGGGAGATTTTTAATGTTATTAGTGTCTAATGAAGTAGGGAGATTGGCAACTGGTCCCTTTTAGTAGGTGGGACAATGAAGACAGACCCTTCATTGTCCTCTCTATGCATGCATGTGCATGCCATTTTCAAGATGGGTAAAGGCATGTGCAAGGAACTAATATTAACATATTTAAATACATCCTCAAGGCACAAAGAATAATCAAAAGCAACATTTTTATTAAGGACCAACTCACCCTCATTTTTGGCGAGATTATTATATTCAAAATCATCTAGATACGCTACAATTGGTTCTAGACTAAAGATCGCCAGTGCATCTTCTCCTGATTCTGAGTCTGCCTCGTTGCCGCTGTCGATGTCATCGGGCAATGATTGCTTGACTGAGTCATTACTCTCTTGTTAGGGCAAGAAATCAATGAAGTAATTCCTCACCCCTTTGAATGACTGCATTTCAGCGAATTTTGTTCAGACCACAGTATCATCTCTCATGTATTTGAATCACTGGTGCAACGTTGAGGGGAACGATCCAGTTGGCATGGATCCATGGTTGTCCGAGCAAGAGATTATAAGATGTGTCAGCGTCGATGACGTAGCACGTCACTTTTGATCTCAAGTCTTCAATTTGGCATCAGAGACGAATCTTACCCAGAGGGTGACTACTCCCAGCGTTCAAGCCATAGATGGTTGAAGGGGTGGTGGATATCCTGCTGAGTGGGATACCCAGGACGTAGAGAAGCCTCTTTGAGATGATGCTAAGAGCAGACTCCAAATCAACTTGGATCCTCTCGATACAAGTAGAACTAATGTACTTAGTATAGTACAGAGGTCTATCATGCTTATTATTTTTGAGGAGCATGTCTTCAGGAGTAAAGGTGATGGATGGCACCTGTTGCTGCACCAAATGACATTGGGGACACAAAGTCCCATTGTCATTAGTAGAGATTGCTGGTACTTGTATCAAAAAGGACTCTGAGTTAGCAATTGCATCTCTAAGTACCTCTCTTGTCTCCTTTGATAGGCGAAGTAGCTCGTGTACGAACTGGGATATTGGCAAGCTATGCCAATATGTTGAAGCGGAAAGGAGCATTGAGCCCCTTTGGAGGGTCCTTCTTCAATGATTTGTCGAATTAGACCTCCTTTTGCTTCCCTTTGTCTATAGTGGCGGGGATGGTGCTGAAATCTGGACTGGTGCAGTTGTTCCTGACATCGTTGGCTACTGTGTCTTATCGGGGTCTGGTCATACTATCGCAGGTACAACCTTTCAGACCGGGTACCTAATGGCTCAGTGGTAGTGGGCTGCGTTGCTAAGGCAAACTTTTCTTCTTTTGAGTCACTGAGAGAAACTATAGTCACAACATCATCATCCATCGTGAGGGAGACGGGATTTCATGACTTGTCTTTGAGCTTGGATTTGTTGGATTCTCATTGCTCATCTTTGACGATATCTGGATGGACCCACATGATCTCTCTAGATCTTGTCGTTATCAGAATGAGGCCCTTGGCTTTCTGCTTTTTCGTCATTGGGTTGACAACGTCCAGTCTAATTTTAGGGACTGGAGTCAATCCATCTTGGATCGTTGTCACGCCCTGCTTCCTAAAATAAGGAGTACAGGTATGTAATGATGGTCAGCAGATACTCACGAAGAGTAAAATCTCTTCCATGAATATCTTAAGCTGTCAATAATGAGCAGGACAGCACATATAAATGCATATAACCAAGCGCAGGGATAAAAGCACATATATGAAATACAGAATTATAAACAATATCATCCACTATATCTGAATAAAATAAGTCAAGAAAAAGAAACTGAACTCACCGGAGAACAACTGAACCAGAATTTGTTCTACGATCAACTCTCTATACCAACTTTCTGATCTAGACACTGAAAAATAATATAGGTTTGTCAGAAGTGGAACAACAAGAGTACATAAAAGGAAAAGAACAGTATAAGAGAGAATATAAAAAATGCAGTAACAATACAAGTAGGGCATTAAAATAAGAAGAACAATAGGTTTGGCAGTATCCAGAACTGAAAGTAATAACAATAACAGGAATAATTGTAACGATAGATCATGTACAATAAGACCGTGTATGCATGCCGTGACATGAATATAATGAACATGAGATGTCCTGGACGAGTAACTGTCGTGTAACATAATCACAAGATCACAAAAACACAGGATCACAAGTTAAAATAACATGATCAGTTCATGAATATCATATAATCAAGTTAATGAATGTCACAGGAGTCTCAAGTATCAGTATCACGAAAATATATGTCAGGTACTAGATCACGAATAGGAACAGTACAAGATGAGTTAGATCACTGAAGATAATACAGGATATGATGCAAGTGCGTATGTCTAGTATTTTATTAACCTTATACTAATGCAACCATTTTGTGCCCCATCCCACAGGACAACTACATATCAAATAAGTGTTGCGTTGGTGGATCCTTATAGTAGGGAGAAATAGTTCACTGTACTCAGGTATCATGTAACATGTAATAATAGGTGCACGCATAAATCACAAGAACACAAGATCACGTATGGCAAGGCCCTCAGAGAAGTCGTCCTTCCAAGCACACCTCCCTGATCCCCTGCTACCATTCTCCCCTAGTAATCCCGCTTGATTGATTTCATTAAGCAATGCAAGTGCAAGATAATGTGTGACTCATTGTAACATGATCAGGAATCGGTATCAAGAACATCAGTGTTAGATAGTGAATACAATGTGTACCAAGATCACGGGACAATGGTGGCAATACCAAGTGACAAATGCAAACTGGTACAAGTGATGTTAGTGTCCTCTTTTAAATATCAACCGAGTCAGCCGAGATATCGTCCAATATCTCCTTTTTTGCCTGCTGCCGATACAATATGAGAAAATCGTTTGCCATATCGTTTGCAGCAAAAAAGACCGATATTTGAAATGTAGGCTGATAAATCACCCGATATCGGCTGATAAATCGCCCGATATATCGCCCAACATGGAATAGCTTATTTATTGCACGACTGCGTGCAAATTTACATTATTTTTTACTGTCTTTACATGCATATTACATCATTTTTATTAGGTAGATGATATATATGACACTAAACCAACTTTTAGTTATCAATATTTCATTATATCCACTGTCCGATATGAACGCCCTATATGCACGCGTATCCCCGATATCTCCCCCAATATCCGATATCCGATGTGAAAAACTCTTATCCGATTCGATCCCGATATCCGAAATTTAGAACCTTGTGTCAGTGTCGTTCAATATGTAATCTAATGATCTTAGCAAATCGGTCATGATCATGTATAGCATAATCCAATAAAATATCCTCAATAATGTATCACAAGATAATTTGATCGATTTCCTCAAGATTAATTTCATAATATTCATTTCATTATTATCCAGTTATCCTTAAGATACAGATCACAATATTTGTCACGATTGTTGACACTCCAAAAAGACAAGCTCCCAGGCAGCACTTCAACTAGTCTGAACGACGTCCACACTCGGTGACATTTACAAAATCAAAACTAATGACCAGTTCTATACTTGCTCAAGAGGCCAAAGTAGGCCTGTAAGGCTAGATTTGTTCAATACATAGCCTCGCATGAGCCCAAAGGGGCTAGTTTCGCTCATAGTCTTGTCAAAAAGCCAAAGCTACTAGCTTTGCACAAAGTTTTAATCAGCCAGCTGAGGGCTAACCTTAGCTTCGCTTGAAGCTTTCTCACTAACTTCGCCGAAAGTGTAGTCTAGCTCTTTCTGAGCTAACTTTCTAGTTTCGCCTGAAGCTTCACCTAGCTCATCAAATGAGCTAACTCCTAGTCTCACTTGAAGCCTTGAATATAGCTTCACGCCTGAAGCTTTTTAAGATGAACTTCGCATGAAACTCTTACTTAGCTCCGTCGCGAGCTTGCCCAAGTCATCAGTTGCCCGGCTCAAAATCTCACGAGGGACTAATAGGTGAACCCCACTAATTTAGTGGGGTTAATGCCACTTTAAGTGAGCAGTTATACCCACCCACTTCGTCCCACATTAAGTGGAGACAATTAAGCCGCGAATGGCTATCAATAGTTCGCGCGAACCTGCTAGCTTCGCCTGAAGCTCACATTTAGCCTCACGACAAGGCTATTTCGAGCCTCGCACAAAGCTAACAGACTGATTCAATCTTGCTGAATTTAAGCAGGCAGTTACACCCCTATTTTTGCTATAAATAACCCCTTAAAAGAGAGAAGGAGGGCTGGAAAATTTGGAGAGATCTAAGGGACCTATATCAAAAGTATCCTTTTGCTTTTAAGCTTCCAAAACCCAGAGACTCAACTCTCTTTCATCCAGGGTCCCAACACACCTTCTACCTTCAGAGGATTTCCAGAACCAAGTGAGAAGAAAATTCTCTCGAGAAGGCTTGAATACCCGACCGATTGCATCGTCAATGGGATAAAGTGATCACACGCTGATTAAATTCCCACCGGCATACTTCTCCAGAATCTCAGAGGAGATCTACTTATTATTTTCTATTTCTTTCTTTAAAGAATTACTTATAATTTCGCTCCTCAATTCTCTTTTATAAATTTTCCTTTTTTAAAAATCAATGGAAAACAACGAACAGTACAAATTTCGTGTCAATAAATCAGGCTATCACACGAAAACAAAAAATGTCATTTTAAGTTGGATGCATGCATGATGCAAACATGATATGTAAGGCAACGTAACATGATCATGAGACAGTACTAATAATAATATCAAGAATACAATAATTAGTCATTAATCAGAGGAAGAAAAGCTGATATGTAAACGTGATAACAGGATGATATCGACAATCATGAGATATGATACCCAGAATGTATAATTAAGAGGCAGAATCAAAATCAATATGGAAGTCAACAAGGAGAGAATCGTGTATACTTGCATGAAATGACGCAGTTTCAGGTCTGAAAGCCGTCGGGTCTGCACTGCATGAATAAGTACGGATCTCCGGATCATACCATGGGTCAGTTTTCGAATCGCCAGTATATTGGGACTACAACGAGAACAATCCGAATCTCTAGTTACCGAGTTCGGATCCAACAAACGAGTCCGAAACCGCTGTAACACAAGATCATACACCGAGAGGAAGGGAAAATTAACACACACACACACACATGACATATGTATATAGCCACACATGTATGCTACAGTACATACACACGTGTGTACACCCACATACGAGTATACACACAGCACATACATAGACTTATATACACATCCACACACACACACACACATCCACACACACACGCCCCTCCTGCATGCACCTTATAAACACACCACGCATGCACCAACACCATGAATCTACACAATAAAATTAACACACATTTAAATACTCACACACTCATGCACATTATCATGCACACAAACATACACACCCATAACACATGCATACACATCATTTAAATGCACACACAAATAATACCACACATTCATAAACAGAGAAGGAGCTCTCACCCATGCAAACAACTTACACAAGGGGCTCGGCCATGCTTACACACGCAGGGGCTCTGACGCGGAGGCGGAGGCCACAGAGGATATCAGTGACTTCGAATGATTACCAGGGTCACCGTGGTTGCGTCGTCAGGTTCTGGCGTGGTGATGATGACCAACCAAGGGGTTGCATGTGTGGTCGTGTGTGGGTGAGAAGGGTGTATTGTGGAGGAGATGGAATGGCCCCGAGGTGGTAGCTTGGTTGGGGGTTGTAGCTACAAGGTGGAGGAGGGAGCCCAGACTGCGTCAAGGTGGTGGGTGCGTCAAGGTGGTGGGGCGTGCGGAGGTGCTACCATGGGAGAGGGAGGTGACACAGCCAGCATAGAGCTGCCCATGCGCCCTAACCCAGCTACATGGACCAGAGTTCGTACCACCTTAAAGCCCCACTCGGTGACAAGCTCATGCTACAGAGCTGGACAGTGGGGGTGGTGCAGGGATGCTCAGCCAAGAGGGGGCTTGGGTGATGATCCGGGGAAGTTATGGCGCACACGGGGAGGAGAGCAAGGAGGGGGAAACCATGGAGGGATTTATAGAGATAGGGGGGAGAGAGTGTGCGGGTATGTGAGAGAGATAAAGAGAGATGGAGAACGTGAGAGAGGGACACAGGTAGAGAACGTGGGGGAAGTGGGTGCAGCCGGGGGAAACGTGGGGAAGGAGGTGAAGACGTGGGTGAACATGGTGGGAAAATGAAGGGGAAGTTTTAAGAGTTAAATATGTTGTGTTGGGTTAACAATCCACACGCCAATGTGGCAAAGTGTTGGAGGCTTGAGTATTTGAGAGAGGGGATCACAGGTTCGAAACTGAACAAAACAATAAAAAGGGTTCGGTTTTATTTTATTTTGCAAGAATTAAAGATGAAGTGGGAAACATGGTTAAATATAGTTGGGTTTGTTTCTTTAACCACACGCCAATGTGGCCTAGTGGTTAGAGCATTCAATTCACATGAAGGGGACTTGGGTTCAAAACCTTCTGATCACAAAGAAATAAGGTTTTCTTTTTATATTTTGATTTTATTTTTATTTAGTTGCATTTTTTTATATAAATCAGTAATTAATTATTAGTTTATTAGATTAAACTCCTATTAATTCAGAAAAATACTAAAATTCACAAAAATATAAAATGTCATCTTGAATATTGTTGTGAATTCGGATCCTAGAAATTCTTCTCGATTGTTAATTGAAAAATCTTAGAGTCAGTCTGTGACACCGGTCGATCCCGAATTGAGATTCATTTCCAATAATTTTCAAAAAATTTCAAAAAATCTAGAAAAATTTGAAATATTAGGAAATAATATCTTGAATTAAAACAACCTTAATCTGGCGTCAGGATGGTAAAATTAGATGTCTGATACTAGTATAGTCATACGTAAATTGGGAACTGAGGGTTACAACCGTCATCTTCGGAAAGGTTCCAAATTGAGAGTCACGATGTTCGTAGTGAATTTCTTTTGCTCTGACTTAAGAGTCAGAACTATAGCATCCACTAATACTTGGATCTTGTTCTTAAGGATAAAGCATCTGTTGGTAGGATGATATACCATTCTGTGAAAGAGGCAGTAGTTGAGATCGTTCGTACGCCCCATTTCTTCTGGTCGCCGGACTTCAGGTGACTTGAGCTTGTTACCCTTGTTGAGTAGGTGGAAGATGGTTGCCACTAATCAATCTTTGAAAGAATATTGTCTTAGTGGAAACTTGAATTCCTGATTGTTGCTGGCGCAACTCTTTTTCTGCTTTGGTGGAGCTTCCCTAGATAACTCAACTGTCATCGTGTCTTTCCCTTTTAGATTGGGAAGATTGGATTGCATCACGCCCCTTGGTACTGACTTCCATTTATTCTTGGGCACTGAGGGCTCAAACTTTTTAGCTGATTTCTCAGCTATCTCTGCTTTGACAAGCTCCTTTCAAGTATTGGCTTTAATAGCTCTCTTACAAACTTTTACTCTAAGGATGTTGTGCCGATATGTTTGAAGTAACATAGGCAAGGGCATGCTTGCGGGGCATATGAGAGAGATTGCGGAATCTCTCAATGTATTCCCGTACGTATTCTTCTCCTTTTTGGACTGTCGAGAAGACCTTATTCATGGTCACCTCGGTGTCATTCTCGTAGAATCGAGAAAAGAACTAGGTTTTCAGGTCAATCTAAGAATTGATGGAGCCGTTTGAAAGGCTTCTGAACAAATCAAAGACTACCCCCTTAAGGGTGCCGATGAATAGTCTGGCCATAACATCATCATTGTCTATCACATTACCAATTTGCGACCGAAAGTAATAGATGTGATGATTCAGCGAGCTTTTGCCATCATATATGTGTAACGTAGATGGCTTGAAGTTTGGCGGGTAGAGAACCGAGTCCTACTCCAGCGTGTAAGAACACATCATCTCTACTTTCTTCAGTTCATTCCTCTGAGTTAGGAATGCGATATGAGTTTGGATACCTTTGATAACATCAACATCAATTGCAAAACTTCCTTTTGACTTTTCAGTCTTAGGGGGTTCTGTGTCGGCATTCTCTTTGCTCACCATGATTGCTACCGGTAGTTTCGTTATTGTTCCGGTTGTTTAGGAGTTGTGCCAATATTTGTTGATTGTTATCCAAAGCCTTGTTGAGCTTTGAAAGTTTACTCTTGAGCCTCCATACACCGATGGAGATCATTATCATGGTTATTGTCGGCCATATTAGCTGACACAGTCCCTATTTGCTTCGAGCTAACTGTGACAGAGGAGGCATAGTCGATGGCTTCTCCTTCATCGTTTGACTATTGGAAGAGGCTTTTTAGTGGTTCTGGTGACATAGCCCTTGTGGAAGAAGAGGGTTGTTCATAATTGTAGGGTATCGCCACCCTAGAGCGAGTACCGCGAAAGGCACCCTCTGGTTCAATCAAAACCTGACTTAAGCCTGGGTTATAGTCAGGATCTAGGGAACTAACTGAGGGAGTGTGAAGCCCCTATCTTCCTCTTCAAAATCACGTGGGATCCCTTCCTCTTCCTGTCATGTTGACAGTGATTGCAGCGAGGTGAGACTTTTTGGCCTTTCTCTTCCTCCTAGTCCTGGGCTCTTCGGAGGTCTGAGCTGACAACTGATCGAATACCGATAGTTGATTTGGAGGAGATGTTGCAGGGATTGGCCTCAAACAACACTTAGCAGAATGAAACGTCACAAGTTGACACCCCGCTTGTCCGCACTGAGATGGTGAGATGTGAGCTTACTCTTCAGGGTGGGACTTCCGCTTGTTGCTCTGAAATTGCTGCAAGTCTATGTTGACCAGACCCAATCGATCCAACACGGAGACTCAGGAAGGCTAGATATTAGCCCTGATAGGCTGAATAGTCTTAAATTTAAACATAGACTTAGCCTTAGAGGCTTTCCTTTTGGCTGGAGGTGAAATTAAGATAGCTTCACCATGAGGTGAAGCTATCTCAGCACTTAGTGCTTTAGTACTATGATGTACTTCTTTTCCTTTAAGCAAAGTAACTTCATTGGTAGCACCTGAGTGTACTTCAGATCTAGCTTCGCAGGCAGAAGCTTTGGCGGTTGGAGTGAAGCTACTGCAGCTTCACTGATAGCACTTATAAGTGCTTTGCCTTTAGCTTCACGGGAGAAACGAAGCTGAGCTTTGTGAAGAGCTGAAGTAGTTTTGTAGTCAGAGACTTTCTGAGCTTTGCCAGATGCTGAAACCAGAGGACCATTAGCCTCACATGAGGCTGATGTGGACTTCTCGATCCAAAGAGCCCTAGGGGCTGATTTAGCTTCGCGCACAATATACAGGTGCTAGTGTGAAGCTATCTTATCCTCTGTGAGACTTGTTGGCCCAGAGGCCTTCCACTCTAGTTTTGATGATGATTAACTCATGTAGTTATGTTTACTAATAATCTTGTGATTTTAGTTTCAGATCATTTAGTAAGATATTAGTTGGTGATTACTTCAAAAAGAGGAGTTTGGAAGCTTTCACATGGTGATTCCAGTGCCCGAGCATCAAGATCATACATAGCCTAGCTCGTGGATCATGTTTTGAATTGGGTCGACTTGAAGATTGAAGATCATCAAGAAGACTTAAGTATCCATAGTTTAGTTTAGTGTGTTTTAGATCCATTTGTAAAGCTTAAAATAGTTGATATGCTCCAGTGCACAACACACACGTTTTATGTTTGGTTATTGGTTTTCCGGTTTTGGTTTAACCAATATTTGTTTTCATGAATAGTTGATTAAGACAAGTTTAAATGGTTTATATGTATAGTAGATGTATTCTTTCTATACATGCATGCTTAAACTTCTTAGACAAACTTATTTTGACTATCCTTCATGTATTGAAAAATCCAAGTTTGGTAAAATACAAGTTCTGGTTTTTGGTAAAAATGTTAAAACACAAAAATAGTTCAAATTGCTTGATATTTGAGTTGAAATTTTTATCATATGTTTATATATTAATGGAAAATGATAAAACTATTTTTGGGGATTTTTAGAAGTTTTTATAGTATTTTTAGAAATATTTTAAACCTGTGTTTCTGACCCAGAACAGTGGCTGAGAGGTCAGGTCGGCCGACCGCACGGTCGACCGAGCCAAGGGCGGTCGACCGAGCGGTCGACCGACGTGCACAGCCTTGTGCACGTCTGGCAGACACATGGGCCGTTCGACCGGGCGGTCGACCGGACCAGAGAGCTTTGCTCTCTATATCTGGGCGGTCGACCGGGCGGTCGACCGGGTAGCCCCAACGGTCATAAATATGACCGTTGGCGGTCGACCGACCGGTCGACCGCAGGCCTGTCAGGCTGACAGATCAGCCTAACGGCTAGTTTTCTGTTTGGGCTATAAATACCCTATTTCTTTGGGATTTTAGATAAGATTTTCTAGAGTAAAAATTTCCCCATTCTCTGTTTTTAAAAACAAGTTTTCAAAAGTGTTTAAGTGCCAAAACGATCAATCTTTATTTGTTTTAGGGTTTTTGGAAAAATCAAAGAAAATAGAAAAATTGGGAGATTTATTTTGTTCTTCATTTCTATCCTTTACAAAGAGTTTTCCCAAGTATTTTTCTTTGAGTTTTTATTTTCCAAACTCTAATTTTTCCACACTTGAGCTATATCTTCTATCCTATTCTATTAGGATCTTTGTTTTGTGGAAGAGAGATTGTTTGAGGTTGATTAAGCCTCCAAGTTGTAAACACCCTTCCTTTTGTTGTATCCCTCTTTGGTAGAGGTTGATCGGGTGATTGGTTTGCTCCCTCTTTGGTAGAGGTTGAGATTGTGGTTTGCTCCCCCTAGTGAGAGGTGGAGTTTGGTTTGTAACCCTCTTCGGTAGAGGTGTTGGTTGTTTGGCTACGGGCCTACCCCTCGGTTGTGAGGTGGTGTTTAAGAGAGGAGTTCGGTACTCCCTTGTTGTAAAAATCCTCCTCGGTGCAGGTTCCCTCGGTGGGAGTCCTCGGTGGATAAGATAGTGGATTAGAAATCCTTCTCGGTGAAGGCGGGGACGTAAAGCTAGGGGCTCGAACCTCGAAACATATCTTTATGTTTGCGTTTGATCCATTGTCTCTCTTACTCTCTCTCTCTCTCTTTTATTTGTGCAAAGCATCATTCTTCATCATATCATATTTGCTTGTGTTGTGCCTTGCATCTTTCATATTGATCATCCTTATATGCTTGGCTTGCTTGTGTGTGTGCCTCACTTATACTTAACCACAAGAGCTTCATATAGCACCTCAACCCTTATCTAGGGGAATCAAGAGGAGTTAGTCTAGAGCCCTTCACGGGGAATTCGGCTACACTTGTTGGTTGTATTAAGTGTGTTGCAAAATTTGTTTTAGCTTCTGCATTTAGTTTCTAGATTAGCATTATCACCTATTCACCCCCCTAGGTGATTTCAAGACTGAGTTTGACCTGTAGGTGGCCTTTTCAGTCTCATCAGAGACTTTCTTCCAAGCAGTGGCTAGAGGAGACTAGCCACCGAGATCTTCCTGTGTTTGAGCGCACTGATAGGGCTAGAGGTGCCCTCAGAGAGAAGTTGCTCGAACTTCTCTCGGTCAAACTGGATAACCAAAGTTTCAGCAGTAGACCCCAGGGTCTCATCATCACATTGTGACACAATCTTCTCATTGGCAGAGAAGACCGTCTCCAGCAGAGTCGCCATCTTGTTTTCTGTTGATTTGCAAAGGGGAGAACTTACAAAAGTTTCGAAGAGAAGTTACAAGTAATTAATCAAAGAAAGTAAAAAATTACAAGTATAACTCTCCTCTGAGATTTCTTGGGAAGTGTGCCGATGGGAGTCTGGTCAGCACGTGACCATTTTGTCCCGTTGACGATGCGAGCAATAAGTCTTCGAGTCTATGACCTGGAATTCCTTCTCGCCTAGTTCAGGAGATTCCTCGAGATCAGAAGATTGTAGGGTATTAATAACCTAAAAGAGAGAAGCAAGGTTCTCTAAAGGAAAGCTAGAGATTGATCTCTTTTCAAGTGTTGGCTCTCCAATTTTCACATCCGAGTCTCTCCTCCAAAATCTTCGGCCAGCCAGCCCGCCTAGCAATGGACTATTTATAGGCTTCAAGGGGTGTAACTCCTCCCCTAAAAATCAGTATGGATTAGCTTCGATGTGAAGCTAATTGTAGCTTGAGCGAAGCTGAAAACTCTCTCACGGAGTTAATCAGCTAGCTGGCTTCGAGTTATTGCACCAATCCCTTGATTTGCTCCAACCAATTGAGAGATTTTTCCTGATCTTCTCACACTAGTTAGGGAGTGAAAAGATCGCGACAATTAACTTCCTGAAGTGATATTATCATATTAACTAGTGCTGAGATTTAAAAGGTCAAAAATGACCTTAAGAGCTCCTAGCGGAGCTAGCTTCCAACAGAGCTAAAAAAAGAGCTTCATGCAAAGCTAAGCCCACAACAGAGCTATGACCTTGGCGCGAAGCTGATATTGAGCTATGAACAGAGCTATGCAAAGCTTTAGAACCCTCAGTGGAGCTAGAAGATATCTCTTAACAAAGCTATGAAGAGTTTCATGCGCAGCTAGGAGACAAGCTCATAGCGGAGCTATTAATTTTACTGTGAAGCTTAAATAGAGCTTGCAGCGAAGCTAGGCGTTAGCTTCTTTGGTTTTCTTCAGAAGACAATACTTGGATCACTGTTCTGCTTCACTGGATCAGTGGAGTCCAAGTCACTGCTTTGTCCATAAGGGATGGACAGGTCTTCAGCCTATCTGTGACTTGTCTTTTGAAAGTGTCGACAAGTTTAAATATCATTTGGACCGGTTGAGTTGCTATCCGGGAGCCTGTCTTTTCGAAGTGTCAATAATGCTAATTTTGATCTTATATCAAAATTGTCCAACAAGGAGCTTGTACGAGGACTTCCTACATTGAAGAAACCCAAGGAGATAATTTGTGATGAATGTAAAAAGAATAAGCAAGTCAAAAGTTCTTTTCATTAAATAAGTGATGTATCAACTTCAAAACCCTTTGTAATTTTTACATATGGACTTATTTGGTCCCATGAGCACTTCCAATTTGAATGGAAAATATTATGCTTTTGTTATTGTCTATGATTTTTCTCGTTTTACATGAGTTTTGTTTTTGACACATAAAAGTGAAGCTTTTAATTTCTTGTAATATTTTGCAAAGAGGAGAAAAAAGAAATTGTCTCTTCCATTATCAAAATCGTAGTGATCACAGTGGTAAATTTGAAAATGAAAATTTCATTGAGTTTTGTCTTGATCATGACATTGCACACACTTTTTTGACACCAAGAACACCGCAACAAAATGATATTATTGAGAGAAAAAATAGAACTTTGCTAGAAATGGCACGCACTATGTTAAACTCATTTGTTTTACCAAAATATTTCTGGGAGAAAGCGGTCAATACCACTTGTTATGTTTTGAATCATATTATTATTCGTCCTATTTTGACAAAGACACCTTATGAATTTTCTTTGAAAAAATCCCTAATATATCATATTTCAAAAATTTTAGATGTAAGTGCTTTATCCTTAATATCAAAGATAATTTTGGTAAATTTGATTCAAAATCGGATGAAGGTATATTTCTTGATTATTTCTCTTCTAGTAAAAGTTTATAGAGTGTTTAATAGACGCCCATTAAAGGTTGAGGAATACATGCATGTAAGTTTTAATGAGACTAACCCTCATATTTCAAAGATTATTGAGAAAATAGACATTCAGGTTCTGAAGACCCTGATAGAATCGATCCTACCAGCAGGAATTATGACCCTACCAGCAGTGAACAAACTTCTGAGGAACAAAAATCTGAGACTTCAGATCATATTAAAACTTCAAATACATCACATCCAGAGTTGCCTAAGTCTTAGAAGAAAATTAAAATTCATCCAACTAACTTGATTATATGTGATGTATCAAGAGGGGTAAAATCTCGTTCTCAAGCTCTAAATGAATGTTCACATTTGATTTTTTATCTCATATTGAACCTAGAAATATTAATGAGGCTTTGAATGATGAGGTTTGATTATTGGCCATGCAAGAGGAATTGAACAATTTTGATAGAAATAATGTTTAAGATCTTGTACCAAGATCCAAGTTCTGTCATCGACACCAAATGGGTTTTTTCATAACAAGCTAGAAGAAAGTGGCATTGTTACTAGAAACAAAACTCGACTTGTTACCCAAGGATACAATCAAGAGGCGGGCATATATTTTGATGAGACTATTGGTCCTGTTGCTAGACTAGAAGCAATTCGAATGCTTCTATCCCTATGCAAGTTTTAAAATTTTTTGATTATTTTAAATGGATATCAAAAGTGCTTTCTTGAATGAATTTTTGAATGAGGAAGTCTACGTGAAGTAACCTTCAAGTTTTGAAGATTGTATTTTTTCAGATCATGTTTTCAAATTAAAAAAAGCTTTATACGGTTTAAAAGAAGCACCTCTTGCTTGGTTTGAAAGATTGTCAAAATTTTCTTATTGAGAATGATTTTTCTAAAAGAAAGATTGATACTACTTTGTTTATCAAATATGTTGACCAAGATCTCTTGCTAGTTCATATTTATATTGATGATATTATTTTTGGTTCTACTAATGAAATTTTGTGTAAAGATTTTTCTACAAGAATGCAACAAGAATTTGAAATGAGTCTCATGGGAGAACTCAATTTCTTTCATAGTTTGCATATCAAGAAAGAAAAAGATGAATCTTTATCAATCAAGGAAAGTATGCTCTTAAGCTTGTGAAGAAGTTTAAGATAGAAAACTCAAAGGAGATGTCTACTCTAATGAGTACTTCTACCAAACTTGACAAAGATGCTAGTGGTAAGAATGTGGATGAAAAACTTTACATAGGTATGATTGGTAGCCTTCTCTATCTAACTGCTAGTAGATCAGATATCATGTTCAGAGTTTGTCTTTGTACGCTTTCAAGCTTCACCAAAAGAATCTCACTTGCATGCTATAAAACAAATTATTAGATATATTAAAGGCACTTTGAATTTTAGGTTATATTATCCTAAGTATGCTAGTTTTGATCTATTGGGATATAGTGATACAGATTTTGCCAGAAATAAAACTAATAGAAAGATTACAAGTGAAACGTGTCAATTTCTTAGCCATTCCCTTGTATCTTGGTTTAGTAAGAAATAAAGTTGTGTTGCACTTTCTACAACAAAGGCATAGTATATTGCCACCATATTATATTTCACACAAATTTTATGGATGAGGCAAACTTTGCAAGACTATGGTGTCCAATTTGATACAACTAGTGAAAAAACACCTAGAGGGGGGGGGGGGTGAATAGGTGTAAGTGCTAATCTAGGACTAATTGCAAAACTAAGTGCGCTAATAACGGAAGCTAATGCAAATTATGCACAAACTAATACAATACAACAAGTGTAACCGAATTCCCCTTACGAGGCTCTGGACTAACTCCCCTTGATTCCCCTTTAAATGGGTTGAGGTGCTATGTGAAGCTCTTGTTGGATGAGTATAAGTTAGGCACACACACACACAAGCAATCCAAGCAATATGAAATACACACAATCAAGCCAAGCATATAAGAATGAATTGCAATATAAAAGATGCAAGGCAACACAAGCAATGTATAAGATATGTATGCAATGAAAGAATGATGCTTGAATGAAATGATGCTTGCACAAAGTAAAGAGAGTAGAGTTGAGAGAAATTGGATCAAACGCTAACACAAAGATTTGTTTCGAGGTTCGAGTACCCAACTCTACATCCCCGCCTACACCACCGTGTAGGATTTCCAATCCACTATAGGAGTACCGAACTCCTCTCTCAACCTTACAATGCCACCGAGGCAATACAACCACAATCCACCTCTACCGAAGAGGGATACGGCCCGTAGCCAACAACAAACACCACTACCTCTACGAAGAGGTTTACAACACAATCGCCTCTACCAAAGAGGGATCCAAACCAATACCACTCCGATCACCTCTACCGAAGAGGGATTCACAAAAGCAAGGAGGGTTTACAATAAGTGGTTACAAAGACCACAAACACAATCTTTCTTTCTTTTCTCTTTCTTTTTCCACAAAAACAAGATCCTAATAGATTAGGATAGGTGATAGCTCAAGTGTGGAAACAAGGTGTTTTTGGAAACCAGCAACAAAGAAAACTACTTGGGAAATCACTTGTAAATGATAGAAATGAAAAACAAAACAATCTCCCAAAACCCTAGCTTTCTTTGATTTTCCAAAAACCCAAAAACAAATAAGATGAAATCTTTTTGGCTTAAAAACTCTTTTAAAAACTCTTTTAAACACTAGAGAAAGTCTGGAATTTTTAGCTCTAAAATCTTAGCCAAAACAATGGAGAAATGGGGTATATATATAGCCCCTAGGAAAAACTAGCCGTTAGGCTGACGTGTCAGCCTGACTGGCCTAACGGTCGACCGGCCGGTCGACCGTCCAACGGTCATATTATGACCCGTTGGAGCCTCCGGTCGACCGAAACAAACAGAGAGCAGAGCTCTCTGCAGCGGTCGACCGTCCGGTCGACCAGCCCCCTGGCTGCCAGACGTGCACAAGTCTGTGCACGTCGGTCGACCGCGCGGTCGACCGTTCTGGCCTGACAGGTCAGTCTGGGTCCAAAACTGGTATAAAACACGTTAGAAAAATTCTTTTAAAAAACTTCTATCTTTTCTGAAAATTTCATAAACTTGTTTTATCATATAGCATTGATATTGAAACATGTGATAATCATTTCTACTCAAATATCAAGCATATGAAATCATTTTTGTTTCTTCTCATTTTTATCAAAAACAAACTCTTGTATTTTTATCAAACTTGGCTTTTCAACACATGAATAGGGATATCAAAATAAGTTTGTTTAGCACGTTTAAACCATGTATGTATATCTAGAACATATCTAATATACATAGAAATAAAGTAAACTTGTTTTGATTTACTATTCATGAAAACCAAATTCAAAACATAAAAACGTGTGTGTTTGTGCACTTGAGCATATCAACTATACTAAACTTTACAAATGGATCTAAAACTCACTAAACTAAACTAGGATACCTAAGTCTCTTGACGATCTTCCATCTTCAAGTAGACTTGCTCCCAAACGCGATCCACCGAGTGCAAAGGTATGATCTTTAAGTTTTGGCACCGGAATCACCATGATAAGCTTCTAAACACCTTGTTGAAGCTAATCACCAACTAATATCTTGGTTAATGATCTGAAACTTAAACAATACAAGATTATTAGTAAACATAACTACATGAGTTAATCATCATCAAAACTAGGGTGGAAGGCCTTTGGGCCAACAATCTCCCCCTTTTTGATGATGACAAAACTCATGGAGTTATATATGCATGGATTAAAGTAAAGCTTCAAGGAAGCTCCCCCTTAACTCATGCATAGCCAAATAAACATAATAATATGCAATGAAGGCTCTTAAAAACATGAATGCACAAATATGCATAAACAATAAAGGTTCTAGATACCAATGAAATATTTAAAGCAAAGCATGCTCTAGATACCAATTAACAAATAAACATTTTCTGGATGCTCTAGATACCAATAAACATACATTAAACTATATTAAACTTAATATATGCAAAAACATAACTATGCATATATAAAACAAAATTAAAATCTTTCTCCCCCTTTTTGTCAATCATCAACAAAGGGGTAAACATTCAAAAACTATAAATACAATGAGGGGTAAAAATTTTTCTCCCCCTTTTGTGTCAAACAAAACAATACAAACAATGGTCTCCCCCTTTTTGTCTAAAACAAAAACAAAGTCAATAAGGGGTGACTACAAACATGATATCAATTAAAAATATGTCAATGAAGCATCTTGATACCAAATGAAGATAAACAAAGATTAATAAATGTTATATGCTATATACATTCATGAAGAGGAAGACGCTAAGTTAGCTTCCCTACACATATGAGTTACATGAAGAAAGGAAGACACGCCCTAATTCACATAACACAAAATATGTAATGCATAAAAGGAGATGTGAAGCTCCCCCTACACACGTGTACCACATAAGGAAGAGTTGTCAAGCTCTTCAATACAAGATACACTCAACATGAATTTATACGCATATAGGCAATGTAAAATAAATATGTTTTTCTTAAACAAAATTTTGAGATACCAATTTAAAATATTTAACACAAACATCTTGATATCATTAAGAGAAATGTGTTCTTTTAAACATATGATAACAATTTGAAACTATATTTTAACATAAAGCAAGGGAGTGGAAATCAAATACCAATTGAAAGACAACATCAAATTTTCTCCCCCTTTATGAAATACCAACAAAATATATGCATAAGCTTGTTAAGATACCAATAGAAAAACAATCAATCATTAGAAATTTTCAAGCTTAGCATAAACAAATTTTTGTGCTCTAAGATAAAGGAATATAGTAGGCACAAATTAAACATATATGTATGAAAATTAGATACCAATTGACATTGATATTCTTGAAAGAGTAAGCATACATATACAAACCATATATGAGTATACAAAAAAGATCAAAATTGATACCAATTGAAAGTGTTCAATGATACCAATTGAAAGAATAGGGTCAAGTGTATATCTCATATTATAACGAAGAATACGAACTAGTTAAAATGAGAAGTTTTATTAACTAGTACGAAATCCTTTAAGTAAGGAATAAATACAAATCATTTTTCATAAAAATGAAATCCACATGATAATCAACACTCTAATCCAATTAAGCATAAAAATGTCTCATGAAAACAAAACATGAGCAAATAATAAATGTGAGTGTACAAGTCAAGTATGGAGATCACAATCATGAAAATTTGTTCAATTAAGTTCAATTATTCCTTTAAACAAGAAAACTAAAAATTAATATTATTTAATCTTCAAGGCATATGTATGTCTAATACAAACCAAAGTATACATACATATCCAAGATACAAACGAGTCCACAAGGATATATGCATGAAGGCACGTGGCACAAAAAAAGGATATTCATGTATATCTAATGGTTTGGACAAGGTAAACATATACATGAAGTTTAAATACCAATTCAAGGAAAACATGAAAAGCATGAAAAGTATGAAAATTTAGCTTTTCATTAAAATAATTTGATACCAATTCTTTTCAAAGTATATGTATGATTTGTCAACACAAGAAGTATACATACATATCCCTTAAACACACTTTGAGTCCATAATAGATGTTTGCATGAAAGGCAAATGACTCAAGGGGTATACATGTATATCTTCAAGTTTGGCAAAATACACATATACATGAAATGAAAACTCATAATCATAAAAACAAATACCAAAAAAATGGAATACAAGTTTAAAATGTATGAATCATCAAAACTAGACTATACTAGCACATCTAATGGGAACAAACAAGCATTCAATCCCAAACATATATAGATTTGTTTGTAGCCCATCATATGTACAAATATAAATCTTCTAGTTTTAATGAAAACTAACATCTAAACATATATTCAAAGCATAAAACAAAACACAAATCATTTAGACTAGGATTTATACTAGTGTCGAAAAACATGAAGCATCAAAACAAACACGAATATTATTTTGCTATATAAAACAAGCAAAGATTCATCAAAAATTCTTTTATCAAACTTCTAGGTATATGTATGGTTCATCCAAATTTGTTAGGTTTGAATTCAAAATACATATACATGAAGTAAATACATGAAAATAGGCATAGCAAGTATAAATGAAGGAATCATCAAAACTAGCTTATACATGTGCATTTAGTGGGTACAAATGAGCATGAAGTGCAAACATATAAAAGTCAATTTGTTCTCACTATGTGTACATGCATACATGCAAGTTTTCATAAAATCTACATCTAAACTAGTTTATATCACATAAAGCATAAAACAACAAAAAATCATCATGAGAAAACTAAAACATGATTACTATGTAAATTCACATGTATTAGATTCATGATGTACATTATAGCTTAAACAAAAGGTGAGAACACTAAATATGGGTTCATATAAGCATGTGTGTCTCAAATACTATATATGTGTGTCAAGGATCTAATAATCATGGCATTTACATACTAATCCAAAGACAATGATAACATGCTATAAACATGAATATTGAAAGCATGTAAACAATAATAAGGAGTTAAGAATTGTTACCAAAACCTAGAAGGCAACTCTCCTTATCTCCAAAAATATGGTGGTCATCTCTACCAAAACTTCCCTTGAAAGTGATGCATCCAATTGATTTCCTTTAAGTCTGAAACGCATCCACTCCAAGGTGCTATCACTCTCACGTCATGTGAGAGCCCACACCTACATTAAACAAAGGAGGGGTGGTCTTTGGTACCCACATCTTGTTGGGTCCATGGGGGTTAGTCCCTTCTCTAACCCAAACAAACTTCTTTGCTAAATTTGAAATATTTAATCTATCATAGCAAAATTTAGCAAGATGGCCTTTTCGGCCACAATGTGTACAAGTGTACACATGAGCATACATATGGTGATGGGTGTGTCCGTGAGGAGCATGTGTATGCCGTGGAGGGTGTGCATGCATATAGGATGGAATTTGTTTCTTTCGAACCAAGGTTTCCAACCGTGAGTGGTTCATGGCACATTGGCTCATAGTGGAGCCCAAACAATCTACCTTCTCCTTAAGCATGGATATATCATTATTAATCTTAGAAGAAGAGGTACATGCATTAGGTGAAGTGTGTGATACTACCCTAGCATGGCAAACATGTGCATCAATTTTATTTTGTAAAATAACATTTTTCTTTACACAAACATCTAAATCATTAGAAATAAAAATAATTTTATTTTTCAAAGCAACATTTTCTTTTAAAACAAAATCTACTTTAGAAGACAAGTTTTCATTCTTCTTCAAAAGAGTTTCACAATCATTTTTATTTTTCAAAAATTCATTTTCCTTAAGTGCAAGATCTAATTGAGATCTCAATGAATCCCTTTCATTATAGACCTCAACCTTCTCTTGCAAAACATTGTTAAGTCTAGCATGCAAACTCTTATTTTCTTTTTCAAGGCCTAGACTTTCCTTTTTCAAAATTTATATTTTTCTATCAATTTTTCACAAACAATAGATAGTTCTTCATTTAAAGCATGGGGATCAACAAAATCATTTGAAGAACTAGCACAATCATTACTATCTAGTTGAGTTTCCGATTGTACCTCAAGGGAGTCATTCCCTTGGACCATATAGCATTGTTGTGGTTCGGATTCTCCACTAGATTCCTCTTCTTGTTGGATTTGGACTTGAAGCTTGGAGGTGTTGGTGGTTGTCAATTTGTTCCACACTACAAAAGCGGAATCAAAGTTAGAAACACATAAAAGATAATCTTTAGATAAAGTGCTTCTAATGGCCTCTAGGGCTTGTGCATTGGCCCCTATATGATTGCGATCACTAAGGAAGGATTCCTTGGTAATAGCAAGATAAACTTTATGACCTAGGGTTTGTAAATAAACGGTCATCCTAATCTTTCAAACATGAATGTTGGAAGGGTCATACATAGGTGGAGTCATGAAGGCCATGGTAAACTAAATGTGTGCAAACAAGCAAATGCAAACAATAGATTAGCAAGTAAATGGATCTCACTCCTAGGATGTTAAGCCTAAGTATCAGGAGCACTAGCTCTGATACCAATTGAAAAAACACCTAGAGGGGGGGTGAATAGGTGTAAGTGCTAATCTAGGACTAATTGCAAAACTAAGTGCGCTTATAATGGAAGCTAATGCAAATTATGCACAAACTAATACAATACAACAAGTGTAGCCGAATTCCCCTTGCGAGGCTCTGGACTAACTCCCCTTGATTCCCCTTTAAATGGGTTGAGGTGCTATGTGAAGCTCTTGTTGGATGAGTATAAGTTAGGCACACACACACAAGCAATCCAAGCAATATGAAATACACACAATCAAGCCAAGCATATAAGAATGAATTGCAATATAAAAGATGCAAGGCAACACAAGCAATGTATAAGATATGTATGCAATGAAAGAATGATGCTTGAATGAAATGATGCTTGCACAAAGTAAAGAGAGTAGAGTTGAGAGAAATTGGATCAAACGCTAACACAAAGATTTGTTTCGAGGTTCGAGTACCCAACTCTACATCCCCGCCTACACCACCGTGTAGGATTTCCAATCCACTATAGGAGTACCGAACTCCTCTCTCAACCTTACAATGCCACCGAGGCAATACAACCACAATCCACCTCTACCAAAGAGGGATACGGCCCGTAGCCAACAACAAACACCACTACCTCTACCGAAGAGGTTTACAACACAATCGCCTCTACCAAAGAGGGATCCAAACCAATACCACTCCGATCACCTCTACCGAAGAGGGATTCACAAAAGCAAGGAGGGTTTACAATAAGTGGTTACAAAGATCACAAACACAATCTTTCTTTCTTTTCTCTTTTCTTTTTCCACAAAAACAAGATCCTAATAGATTAGGATAGGTGATAGCTCAAGTGTGGAAACAAGGTGTTTTTGGAAACCAGCAACAAAGAAAAACTACTTGGAAAATCACTTGTAAATGATAGAAAATGAAAAACAAAACAATCTCCCAAAACCCTAGCTTTCTTTGATTTTCTAAAAACCCAAAAACAAATAAGATGAAATCTTTTTGGCTTAAAACTCTTTTAAAAACTCTTTTAAACACTAGAGAAAGTCTGAAATTTTTAGCTCTAAAAATCTTAGCCAAAACAATGGAGAAATGGGGTATATATATAGCCCCTAGGAAAAACTAGCCGTTAGGCTGACGTGTCAGCCTGACTGGCCTAACGGTCGACCGGCCGGTCGACCGTCCAACGGTCATATTATGACCCGTTGGAGCCTCCGGTCGACCGAAACAAACAGAGAGCAGAGCTCTCTGCAGCGGTCGACCGTCCGGTCGACCGGCCCCCTGGCTGCCAGACGTGCACAAGTCTGTGCACGTCGGTCGACCGCGCGGTCGACCGGCCTTAGGTGCGGTCGACCGCTCGGTCGACTGTTCTGGCCTGACAGGTCAGTCTGGGTCCAAAACTGGTATAAAACATGTTAGAAAAATTCTTTTAAAAAACTTCTATCTTTTCTGAAAATTTCATAAACTTGTTTTATCATATAGCATTGATATTGAAACATGTGATAATCATTTCTACTCAAATATCAAGCATATGAAATCATTTTTGTTTCTTCTCATTTTTATCAAAAACAAATTCTTGTATTTTTATCAAACTTGGCTTTTCAATACATGAATAGGGATATCAAAATAAGTTTGTTTAGCACGTTTAAACCATGTATGTATATCTAGAACATATATAATATACATAGAAATAAAGTAAACATGTTTTGATTTACTATTCATGAAAACCAAATCCAAAACATAAAAACGTGTGTGTTTGTGCACTTGAGCATATCAACTATACTAAACTTTACAAATGGATCTAAAACTCACTAAACTAAACTAGGATACCTAAGTCTCTTGACGATCTTCCATCTTTAAGTAGACTTGCTCCCAAACGCGATCCACCGAGTGCAAAGGTATGATCTTTAAGCTTTGGCACCGGAATCACCATGATAAGCTTCTAAACACCTTGTTGAAGCTAATCACCAACTAATATCTTGGTTAATGATCTGAAACTTAAACAATATAAGATTATTAGTAAACATAACTACATGAGTTAATCATCATCAAAACTAGGGTGGAAGGCCTTTGGGCCAGCAACTAGTATATTATGTGATAATACTAGTGCAATTAACGTATCTAAGAATTCTATTTTACATTCTCACACTAAACAATTAGATATAAGACATCATTTTCTTAAAGATCATGTTGAATGTGGGGATATCTTATTAGAATTTATTGATACCCACAATCAACTTGCTGATATTTTTACTAAACCTTTGCATGCTGAGCAATTTTGCATTATTCGTAGAAATTTGGGCATTTGCACACTAGAATAATTTTTATTACTAATTTTTTTGGAGTTAATGTGATTTCAGACTTTCTACCAACAGATCCTACCACCAGCATTCATTCTACCAGTCTAATCTGACTCATTTTACTTGAATATCTTTCATAGTCATAAAGTGCTGTGGACCACACCTAACCCCTTTATTGCTCCTCTAAGTTATTTCGTCTAAGCTCCTATAAAACCGCTGTGTTACAACTTTTCTAGCCTACGACTATTTAGAAAAACCTTACTAATCTCTTCATCTTCTCCTTTAGAAATTCTCCAATTCTTCTTTTCCAAGATGTCCGAGCCTCGCCCAATCATTTCTGGTCACAATGAAGAGAACATACTGATGCATCTAAATTTTACATTATTATCATCACATTTGCACATTGTTCCTTGATAATTCTTCTTTTAACATTGTTATTTGACCCTCTTTTTGATTATGGTGTGTAACTTGTTACTTAAATAGGAAGATAAGGATACAAGAAGCTTTTATTTTATCTTTAATTTTATCTAAATTTGAATTTCAATTTAAATTATTTGGAATCAAGAGGAGGAAAGAATATATCATCATCTTTAAAATTTAAATTCAAAATCAGAAGATATACTTCTAGATGATAGATGGGATATCCTAATAGGGATAAGGAGGGTAATTCAGATTAAATGGAGTTCAAAATCAATTTAGACTCGGATTCAGACTGGACACCTCTTAGTATTCGGATCATAACTTTTGCTATTCATATCTGATGATTCAAGATGTTATAGAAAGAGGACTTGAAGAGCTATAATTCTTATGTTGACCACTCTGTCCAATTCAACCATTTGATGAGTCATATTCAGCAATCAACACATTGACTTGCTACCGAATTGAATTCCTGTATTGAATTAGGATTGAGTTAAACTAATTTGTATCCTACTGTGATTAGCTCTGAGGCTTATTTAAAGAGCTGAAATCTCTCATAATCAAGTATCTCCACATCCGAGATCATAACTTAAGATTTTTCTTTAATTTTTCTTCCAAATTTCTTTTGTAATTTTTAGATTCTAGTTCTAATTCTAGTTCTAGTTCTAGTTCTAGTTCAAGCTTTGTAAGAAGAAGGAGGCTCATTGTAATTGAAGGTGATAACAATAATAACAAGATTTTTCTTTCTAATTTATTTTTATTTGCTTGCTTTCTCATCTACCATAGTTTCTTTAGTTTTCATCATGAGTAGTTAGTCTTTTTTATACTTTACTAGTCTCTTCCATCACTACTTCTATTTCTATATTAGAATAAGTCAATTGGATCTTATGCATGCTTAAACCCTAAAAATAACTAATACTCTTGAAGGCATATGATGATAGTTAAATCTATTGTTTGCTAATACTTCCCAATGGTTTTTCTTATTCTATACTTAGATAGCCTTGATAGTTTAATGTTAGTTATTCTTCTTATTTTATACTTGGAAAACTTTGATAGTTTAATGTTAGGTCTCTGTTAGTGATTATTTCAAATAAAGTTTTTTTTTTATCTTATGTATCTTACTTGAATTGAATGCAACTCTAAGGTATAATTTTTATAATTCAAAGTGATGTTTAATCTAGTATAGATTAGTGAGTTAGTGGTGGTAGATGATTAGTAAGCCTTATTTTCTTTAGTTCTTTTAAAAAAAACCTAATCTCTAAACCAAATCATTTCTTCATCTTTTTTTTTATCTTTAACACTTAACATAGAATTGTTTTTTTAATTTTAAACCAAAGAAGAATCACTTAACCAATTTACTGTTTAAGGGGATACCAAAAAGCTTCTATCGCATTCCTTCCTATGGATTTGACCTGCATAGCCTTTACTATTGTAGATATATTATGAAAGACAGAGATATACTTTCATCCAGATAATATCCTTCTAACTCTTAACTTTATCACTGTTTTCCCGCAATCAAATTTTGGCGTCGTTGTCGGAGAGAGAACGATATTTTCTTTATTTACTAAGTGGTTAATTTTTCTTCTTTGTTTTTAGTTCCTCAGAATTCATTGATTGAATTGCTTAAAAAGCGGATAAACTTTCATCATAGGCATCTGTCTAATTTTAGTTATTTGAAATTACTGTTGAAGAGTGTTGGAGATAAGGTGTGTTTGCAATGCATCTAAATTAGGAAACACTTTTTGATGATTTACAATTACTTTGAGTGATTACTTATCTATTTTTTGCAGATGTCACACTAAAATGACTTAAGGGCAAAGCCCATTAGTAAGATAAGGTTGGGAAGTCATTACCCTCCCTTAACACACAAACTATATCCTCACTTACTAACCCAATCCTATTTAAAATCTGAGTAGACATTAGCATTAGGAACATCTCAAACTCACTAGGAGATTGACCTAAGGAGGAAGTTGTTAAAATTTAACTCTTGTCAAATCAGTGACAAGGCAGAGGATTAAGAGGCGAAACCTCAAAGAACAAAAGTTTGGCATAATTAAGCTCGTCGCTCTTGCGCGGATACATCCCACTGATCTTGTCACCTACTTGGTCGATTAACTTGTAGTTAGATTCTGTAATATACCTCCCATGGACAGTCTAACCAGTTAGGAGTCGTTTAGGTTTAAGGTCCACCCTAACTTAGGTTAGACTTTTTTGTTTTGTTTTGTTTTGTTTTGTTTATTTATTTATTTATTTTGACATTTCTTGAGTAATATGGATTATAACCGCAATTTTTCTAACTTTAATAATAATCTATATTTTGCTCCGACCTCTTTCAACCCAGATTACACCAACCCAGCATGGCATAACTTTACCCAACAATATTTTAATCAATCAAGTATGCCGGGTTGGTCTCATCCAAATAAAACATATGCTCCAATCCCATTAATATAATTAAAATAATTATCTCTACTCTTCATTGAGTCGATGGGGATACAATGCCCCCAAGCCATATTGTCAACCACCTTTTCAACAATCATCGTCATATACTTCTTTTCCCAAGCAACCAACAGAAAAATCAATAAACTGGAAAAATAAGATGAAAATCTTAGTAGAGCTTAAGCGACGACTTAAAAAATAGAAGATGCACGAACCCACCAAAATTTTTAAATTCAAGATCCTTACTCTACCTTCTAAGTCCCACCACAACAAGAAGAACTGACAAACTTAGATGAAAGTATGAAAAACCTAATTCGAGCTGGAAATTATTTTACCCAATCTATCAATAGGTTAGAAGCACAAATGAATCATTTGACCAACATAGTGAAAGATAGGGATGCGACTCTACCTAGCATATTTTTGATCATTTGTTCCCTAACTATATTGATAGGAACGAAGAATCATGTCATCTTGAAGACTTTGACTAAGATTCAATTTCACCACAAAACTTTAAACTTGACCAATATTAACCCAATTCAACCAAACTCTTGATCAAAATCAAGAGACCCATCAACGTTCACAAGTTGAGGTGGAGGATACACAACTAATATATGAGAAAAATTTTAAAACAAGTACACAAGTGCGTGACAACCAACTCAATAGACAAGCTAATGAGTTAGTTAATAGGAAAAAGAAAGATTGTTTTCTACTCAACTTGCTCCTAGGTGAACAATGTTAATTCTAAATCACATTCGTCTTGATGAAGCAAAAAAATTCAACAATATTAAAAAATCTATTCAGAAAGTGTGCATTCCTAGGTTTCTAGATAAAGTGATCAGTTATCATTTGGTTACACATAGATCTCGTAGGGAGCAAGTTGAATCATATTGATAGGATGACTGTAATGATGATAAACCTATTGAGGAAGTTATATATGTGCATGAAGTGTGCAAATTTGATGATGATTCTCAATGTTTGGATGACTTGTTTAAAGATGATTTGGTTACATATACATCGCCCGAGAAGAAAATTGAATCATGTTGTGAGGATGCATGCATAGTTAATGAATCTCTATTTCTTGATAAATTATTAAGGATGAGTGCGATTATAGTAGTGAAAAGACACGTGTTGAGGATTTTACATCTAGAGTCCCTTTGAGAAAAGGAAACTTGATTTGAGTATCTTCACTTTCGATGAGCCGACCAAAGATTAATCATGCGAAAACATAAGTTAAGAAGATATGGTTACACATACAGATCATATGAAACAATTTAAGGATGATGAGAAAATTGAGTTAGAAGCCAAATCTGAGGATGAATTTTAAACATTTTGTGCCAAGATTAGTGCTAAAAATTGTGAGGATCCCTTTATGGATGATGAACCTATATTGCTTGATGAATTCGATCATATTGATATTCTGATTGAGAAATGTAACGATGATCAATTTTTGAGGAGTAGAAATGGAAAGACGATAAGGAGGAGGTCGAAAAAAATAAAAAATAAAATTAGAGAGGATGAGAGATAAAATGACAAAAAGATTGACCTCTCCAATTTCACCACTGAAAAGGACACATTGGAATGACGAAAAATGAGCTTGAGAGAAGGAACCACCACCTTGAGGTAACATTTTGCCTTCTCTTTCTTCTTTTTCATGCATTTCATTCATATATTGAGGACTATATATGAGATAGGTATAGGAGAGGGTTCACTAACATACTAACATAGGTAGATACTAACGAATTTCTTTAAAAAACTTTTTGAAAAAAACAATATTTTAATTTATTTTGTAAGTAATTAAGTTAATTTTAAAGAATAGAAAAATCATAATTAGGATTTCAAATACTTGGTCAAAAAAAGATTATTTGTTTGATTTTTTGGTTTAGGAGAAAAAATTAGAAAAGTAATTTTGTCTTGATTCTTACTTTGATGAAATATGCATACTTTATGCACTTACACACTTAGGATTCAAAACAAAGACTCTTGTGTCTTAGAAAAAATATATGTATGAAAAATAAACAATCTAATTATTAATTAGTTAGGTGCTTTGTCCTAAAAAAGCCTTGATATTTACTAATTAGGTAAGTTTGGAAAAAAGGAAAAAAAATATATAAATATAATATATGCATTAATACATCTAATAATCAATTTGTTAGGTATTAGGGCCTCAAAAAGCCTTGATACTTACACAAAAGAAAATTAGGTGAGTTATATATATTAAAAAAAAGAAGTGCTTAAAGGGCAACGAAGTGGTAATACTTCGAACTTATTTCAAAAAAAAGAAAAAAAGGGTTATATATAATGTTGGCCCGGAGGCCTTCCTCTCTAGTTTTGATGATGATTAACTCATGTAGTTATGTTTACTAATAATCAAGTGATTTTAGTTTCAGATCATGTAACAAGATATTAGTTGGTGATTGCTTCAAAAAGAGGAGTTTGGAAGCCTTCACTTGGTGCTTCCCGAGCCCGAGCGTCAAGATCATTCATAGCCATGCTCGTTGGATCACGGAGTTTGGATCGGGTCGACTTGAAGATGAAGATCGTCAAGAAGACTTAGGTATCCATAGTTTAGTATGTTTAGGTCCATTTGTAAAGATAAGAATAGTTGATTTGCTCAAGTGCACAACACACACGTTTTATGTTTGGATATTGGTTTTTCGGTTTTGGTTTAACCAATATTTGTTTTTCATGAATAGTAGATCAAAACAAGTTTAAATGGTTTATATGTATAGTAGATATATTCTTTCTGTACATGCATGCTTAAACTTCTTAGACAAACTTATTTTGACTATCCTATTCATGTATTGAAAAATTCAAGTTTGATAAAATACAAGTTTTGATTTTTGATAAAAATATAAGACACAAAAATAGTTCAAATTGCTTGATATTTGAGTTGAAATTTTTATCACATGTTTATATATCAATGCAAAATGTTAAAACTATTTTTGGGGATTTTTAGAAGTTTTTATAAGATTTTTAGAAATATTTTAACCCCAGTTTCTGACCCAGAACTGGCTGACAGGCCAGGTCGGTCGATCGCTCAGTCGACCGCACCAAGGGCCGGTTGCCCGACGTGCACAGAGCTGTGCACGTCTGGCAGCACAGTGGGACGGTCGACCGACCAGTCGACCGGACCAGAGAGCTTTGCTCTCTGTATCTGGGAGGTCGACCGGGCGGTCGACCGGGATTGCCCAACGGTCATATTTCAGACCGTTGGCGGTCGACCACTAGCCTGTCAGGCTGACAGATCAGCCTAACGGCTAGTTTTCTGTTTGGGCTATAAATACCCCATTTCTTGGGGGTTTTGAATAAGATTTTCAAGAGCAAAAATTCCTACTTTTCTGAAGTGTTTTTACAAGTTTTCAAAAGTGTTTAAAGAGCCAAAAGATCAATCTTGTTTGTTTTTAAGTGTTTTGTTATTTTCAAAGAAAATAGGTTTTTGGGAATTGGTTTCTTGTTCTTCATTTCTATATCAATTTGGTATTTTCCCAAGAGATTTTCTTTGATCAAAACACTTGTTTTCCACACTTGAGCTATATCTTCTATCCTACTCTATTAGGATCTTGTTTTGTGAAAAAGAGAGATTGTTTGAGGTTGTGGAAACCTCCAAGTTGTAAACACCCTTGCTTTGTTGTATCCCTCTTTGGTAGAGGTTGATCGGGTGATTGGTTTGCTCCCTCTTTGGTAGAGGTTGAGACTTGTGTTTGCTCCCTCTAGTGAGAGGTGGAGTTTGGTTTGTAACCCTCTTCGGTAGAGGTATTTATTGTTGTTTGGCTACGGGCCTACCCCTCGGTTGTGAGGCGGTGTTTGAGAAAGGAGTTCGGTACTCCCTTGTTGTAAAAATCCTCCTCGGTGGAGGTTCCCTCGGTGGGAGTCCTTGGTGGACAAGATAGTGGATTAGAAATCCTTCTCGGTGAAGGCGGGGACGTAGAGCTTGGGGCTCGAACCTCAAAACATATCTTTGTGTTTACGTTTGATCCATTATCTCTTAACCCTCTCTCTCTTTATTTTGTGCAAAGCATCATTCATTCATTCATATTTTATTGCTTGCATTTGTGCCTTGCATTATTTCATATTGATCATCCTTATATGCTTGGCTTGCTTGTGTGTGTGCCTCACTTGTACTTAACCACAAGAGCTTCATATAGCACCTCAACCCTTATCTAGGGGAATCAAGAGGAGTTAGTCCAGAGCCCTTCACGGGGAATTCAGCTACACTTGTTGGTTGTATTAAGTGTGTTGCAAAATTATTTTAGCTTCCGCATTTAGTTTCTAGATTAGCATTATCACCTATTCACCTCCCCCCTCTAGGTGATTTCAATTGGTATCAGAGCCTACGCTCATGATACTTAGGCTTAACATCCTAGGAGTAAGATCCTTGTTTGCTAGTCTATCATTTGCATTTGCTTGTTTGCACACACATAGTTTGGACCCATGGACTTCATGACCCCACCTATGTTTGACCCTTCCAACATCATTGTTTGGAAGACTAAGATGTCCATCTATTTATAAACCCTAGGATATTAGGTTCACCTTGCCATTACCAAGGAATCCTACCTTAGTGATAGCAAGCATATAGGGGCCAATGTACAAGCCCTTGAGGCCATTAGAAGCACGCTTTCAAGAGAACATCTTTTGCTTGTTTCTAATCTTGATTCCGCTTTTGCAGTGTGGAATAAGTTGACAACCACCACCACCCCCGAGCTTCAATTGCCAATCCAACTGGAGGAAACTAGTGATGAATCCGAGCCACTACAATGCTATATGATCCAAGGGAATGACTCCCTTGAGGTACAATCGGAATCTCAACTAGATAATGATAGTGCTAGTTCTTCATGTGATGATTATGTTGATGCCCATGCTTTAAATGAAGAACTATCCATTGTTTGTGAAAAATTGTTTGAAAAATATAAGATTTTGAAAAAGAAAAGTCTAGAAATTGAAAATAAAAATTAAAGTTTGCATTCTAGACTTAACAATGATTTGCAAGAGAAGGTTGAGATTTATAATGAAAAGGATTCATTAAGATCCCAACTAGACCTTGCTCTAAAGGAAAATAAATTTTTGAAAAATAAAAATGATTGTGATAATGTTTTAAAAAGTAATGATGTTTTATCTTCAAAAGTTGAATTTGTTTTAAAAGAAAATGATTCTTTGAAAAGAGAAATTGATTTTATTACAAAAGAATTAGATATTTGTATTAAGAAAAATGTATCTTTGAAAAATGATATTGTTTCTCATGTTTGCCATGCTTCACCTAGAATACCTATTGCATGTGCCACTTCTTCTTTGATTGAAAATGATATAAATTTAATTAAGAAGAAAATGGATTGTTTGGGCTCCACTATGAGCCAATGTGCCATGAACCATACACGCTTGGAAACCTTGGTTCGAAAGAAACAAGTTCCATCTTTGCATGCACACCATCCACGGCATACACATGCTCCTCATGGACACCATCATCACTTGTATGCTCATGTGTACACTTGTACACATTATGGACGTAATGGCCACCTTGCTAAATTTTACTTTGATAGATTACATGATGCAAATTTAGCAAATAAATTTGTTTGGGTTAGGAATGATACTAACCCCCATAGACCCAAAAAGTTGTGGGTACCAAAGACCACCCCTCTTGTTTATGATGTAGGTGTGGGCTCTCACATGACGTGAGAGTAGCGGTACCTTGAAGTGGATGCGTTCCTAGCTTCATGGAAATCATTTGGATGCATCGCTTTCAAGGGATGTTTGGTGGGAGGAGCACCTTGTTTTGGAGACATGGAGAGTTGCCTCGTAAGTTTTGGTAACGGTCTCTAACTCCTAATTATTGTTTACATGCTTTTCATGTTCATTATTTGTAGCATGTTTTGTTGATTATATGATCATTATGAAAATGCCATGATTATTAGACTCTTGACATGCATGTATAGCCCTTTTGAGACACCCATGTTTAATATGGACCATTATTTTTGTGTTCTCACCATTTGTTTAGCTATCATGTTTATCATAGGTTTAATAACATGTGGATTTTCTTAATAATCATGTTTATGTTTATCATGATGATTTATATCTTGTTTTGATGCTTCATGATTTGAATATATGTTTAAATGTTAGTTTTCATTAAGACTAGGATTTATACTTGTGCATATAGTGGGTCACAAATAAATCTATATATGTTTGTGCTTGATTGCTTATTTGTTCCCATTAGATGTGCTAGTATAGTCTAGTTTTGATGATTCATGCATTTTAAACTTGTATTCCCATTTTTGGATTTGTTTTATGTTTTTGTGTTTATGTTTAACTTCATGTATATGTCTATTTTATCCAAACTATTGCTTATACATATACATCCTTTTGAGCCACGTGCCTTCATGCATAGATCTTTGTGGACTCGTTGTGTTTGGATATGTATGTATACTTTAGTTTGTATAGGACATACATATACCTTGAAGATTAAATAAGTTTTGATGATTTTCATGTTTTCATGTTTCAAGGAATTAATTGAGCTTAATTGAATATCTTTCATGATTATGATCTTCACATCTTATTTGTACACTCACATTTATTGTTTACTCATGTTTTATTTTCATGAGTCATATTTATGCTTAATTGGCTTAAAGTGTTGATTATCATGTGGATTTCATGTTTCATGAAAAATAATTTTGTTTTATTCCTTGCTTGAAAGATTTCGTACTAGTTTACAAGTTTTTCATTAAACTAGTTCGTATTCTTCTTTATGGTAGAGTTTTTCAAACATACACTATTTTTCAAACCTATTTTTGAAAAACCCTACCATCTAAGGGTGGATGGATGGGAGATCATGCTCATGTATGCTTTATATTGAAAATCATTTTAAACTTGAACATGATTGGGTGGTAGGTTATATGAGGTATACACTTGATATTATTATTGTTTCAATTGGTATCATTGGATTCTTTCAATTGGTATCAATATTGACATTTTTGTATACTCGTATATTTTTTTTGTATATGTATGCTTACATTTTGAAGAGTATCAATTTCGATTGGTATCTATTTTTCATACATATATATGTTTTATTTGTGCTTATTATATCCCTATATCTTTAAGCACAAAATCTTGTTTATGCTAAAGCTTGAGTTTTAACTTTGTTTCAATTGATTCAATTGATTCAATTTTTCAATTGGTATCTTAATTCGAGCTTACGCATTGTTTTTGCTGGTATTTCATAAAGGGAGAGAAAATTCGATTTTCATATTTCAATTGGTATTTGTATCTCCACTCCCTTGCTTTTTGATAGAAAATAAAAATTTTAAATTGATATCATATACTTAAAAAGAAAAATACTCTCTTTTGATATCAAGATGTTTACTGGAATGTTTTAATTTATTTAAAGATAAAATACAAAAGTTTTGATTTGTATTGCCTATATGCAAGGAGAGCTTAACATCTCTTCTACATATAGATTCATGTTGAGTGTATCTTGTATTGAGGAGCTTGACATCTCTTCTTTATGTGGTACACGTGTGTAGGGGGAGCTTCACATCTCCTCTTATGTATTGCATAGTGTACGTTATGTGAATTAGGGCTTGTCATCCCTCTTTCATGTAATGTATATGTGTAGGGAAGTTAACTTAGCGTCTTCCTCTTCATGAATGTATATCGCATATAACCTTTTATTGATTTGTGTTTACCCCTTATTGGTCTCTTTGTTTATGACAAAAAGGGGGAGAAAAATTGTTTATGTTTTGCATATATTAAGTTTAATTTAGTTTAATTTTAATTGGTATCTAGACAATGTTTATTTGTTTTTGAAAATTTCATTGATATCTAGAGCCTTTTATTGTTTATGCATGATTATGCATTGTCATTCATTGCATATTTATTGTTTATTTATTTATGCATGAGTTAAGGGGGAGCTTCTTTGAAGCTTAACTTTAATCCATGCAAATATAACTCCATGAGTTTTGTCATCATCAAAAAGGGGGAGATTGTTGGCCCGGAGGCCTTCCTCTCTAGTTTTGATGATGATTAACTCATGTAGTTATGTTTACTAATAATCTTGTGATTTTAGTTTCAGATTATGTAACAAGATATTAGTTGGTGATTGCTTCAAAAAGAGGAGTTTGGAAGCCTTCACTTGGTGATTCCCGAGCCCGAGCGTCAAGATCATTCATAGCCATGCTCGCTGGATCACGGAGTTTGGATCGGGTCGACTTGAAGATGAAGATCGTCAAGAAGACTTAGGTATCCATAGTTTAGTGTGATTAGATCCATTTGTAAAGATAAGAATAGTTGATATGCTCAAGTGCACAACACACACGTTTTATGTTTGGATATTGGTTTTTCGGTTTTTGTTTAACCAATATTTGTTTTTCATGAATAGTAGATCAAAACAAGTTTAAATGATTTATATGTATAGTAGATGTATTTTTTTTATACATGCATGCTTAAACTTCTTAGACAAACTTATTTTGACTATCCTATTCATGTATTGAAAAATTCAAGTTTGATAAAATACAAGTTTTAGTTTTTGATAAAAATGATAAGACACAAAAATAGTTCAAATTGCTTGATATTTGAGTTGAAATTTTTATCACATGTTTATATATCAATGCAAAATGTTAAAACTATTTTTGGGGATTTTTAGAAATATTTTAACCCCAGTTTCTGACCCAGAACTGGCTGACAGGCCAGGTCGGTCGACCGCTCGGTCGACCGCACCAAGGGCCGGTCGACCGTGCGGTCGACCGACGTGCACAGAGCTGTGCACGTCTGGCAGCACAGTGGGACGGTCGACCGACCGGTCGACCGGACCAGCGAGCTTTGCTCTCTGTATCTGGGCGGTCGACTGGGATTGCCCAACGGTCATATTTCAGACCGTTGGCGGTCTACCGGCAGGTCGACCGCCAGCCTGTCAGGCTGACAGATCAGCCTAACGGCTAGTTTTCTGTTTGGGCTATAAATACCCCATTTCTTGGGGGTTTTGATAAGATTTTCAAGAGCAAAAATTCTTACTTTTTTGAAGTGTTTTTATAAGTTTTCAAAAGTGTTTAAAGAGCCAAAAGATCAATCTTGTTTGTTTTTAAGTGTTTTGTTATTTTCAAAGAAAATAGGTTTTTGGGAATTGGTTTCTTGTTCTTCATTTCTATATCAATTTGGTATTTTCCCAAGAGATTTTCTTTGATCAAAACACTTGTTTTCCACACTTGAGCTATATCTTCTATCCTACTCAATTAGGATCTTGTTTTGTGGAAAAGAGAGATTGTTTGAGGTTGTGGAAACCTCCAAGTTGTAAACACCCTTGCTTTGTTGTATCCCTCTTTGGTAGAGGTTGATCGGGTGATTGGTTTGCTCCCTCTTTGGTAGAGGTTGAGACTTGTGTTTGCTTCCTCTAGTAAGAGGTGGAGTTTGGTTTGTAACCCTCTTCGGTAGAGGTGTTTGTTGTTGTTTGGCTACGGGCCAACCCCTCGGTTGTGAGGCGGTGTTTGAGAGAGGAGTTCGGTACTCCCTTGTTGTAAAAATCCTCCTCGGTGGAGGTTTCCTCGGTGGGAGTCTTCGGTGGACAAGATAGTGGATTAGAAATCCTTCTCGGTGAAGGCGGGGACGTAGAGCTAGGGGCTCGAACCTCGAAACATATCTTTGTGTTTGCGTTTGATCCATTATCTCTTAACTCTCTCTCTTTATTTTGTGCAAAGCATCATTCATTCATTCATATTTTATTACTTGCATTTGTGCCTTGTATTATTTCATATTGATCATTCTTATATGCTTGGCTTGCTTGTGTGTGTGCCTCACTTGTACTTAACCACAAGAGCTTCATATAGCACCTCAACCCTTATCTAGGGGAATCAAGACGAGTTAGTCCAGAGCCCTTCACGGGGAATTCGGCTACACTTGTTGGTTGTATTAAGTGTGTTGCAAAATTATTTTAGCTTCCGCATTTAGTTTCTAGATTAGCATTATCACCTATTCACCCCCCCTCTAGGTGATTTCATATAAGACATAAAAGTTGAAGTTGAAGAATTCCGAGTTAAAATTTTACGGTCACAAAAGTGCATATGACTTAGGGTAAAATAATGGACTAGATGAAAAATTCAGTTTAAATCCTTACCTAGATTGATTGCAAATTTTCAAATAGAGATTAAGTATAGGAATGAATAATTAAGTGATACTAAAACTTATAAGTTAATTTGATTTTTGCAAAAATACTTCAAATATTTTCTCAATTTAAAAAATAATTTTTTGAAAATACTAACATTTTGTTTTCTTTCTTTATAGATTTTGTAGGTGTAATTCACTGAAAACTCTCACGAGACAAAACTCGTCCTTTAGGGGTAACTTAGAGCTTTAACGGCTTATTGTACGTGCTAAGTTCAACCGTGATTCTTACGAAAGTGAGTTAGATTAGATTAGTTTTTTTTAGTTTTACTCGAGGACGATCAAAAAATAGGTGTGGGGGTGTGATGTATCTCAATTTTGTATTATTATCATCACATTTGCACATTTATCCTTGATTATTCTTTATTTAATATTACTATTTAACTCTTTTTTGATTATAGTGTGCAGTTACTTAAATGGGAGGATACAATAATCTTCTATTTTATCTCTAATTCTATTTAAATTTCAGTTTCAATTTAAATCAATATGAAATCAGGAGTAGGAAGAATATCTCATCATCTTCAAAATTCAAATTCAAAAAGATGGATGGGATAAAGTTAATGTTGGCCCAAAGGTTGCAGTCACCGGTTTCTATTTTTGATGATAACAAAATGTATGTAGTTATTTAGTTCTAATCAAGTTCAAGAGTCTTAAGTGTGTTTCAGAGTTCAAGAGATTCTAATATATTTCTTCCTCTAAATAAAGGTGTCGATGGCTTAAGGGTACTCAAGTATGGGATTGGAGCTCAAAACACTCGACGTCGCTATTGGAGAAGCCCGCTTGAAAATACTTGTAGTGGCTTAAAATCTTGTAAGAAAATAGTTTGTTCAAGTGTAATATAGATTTGATGCTCAAAGAGTTACACACAAAAAAATACGTTTTCGAAAATACAAGTTTGTTTTATGTTGGTATTTTACATGTTTAGTCTTGATATATATATTTCACATATTTTTCAAATATTTATATCAAGTTTAGAACTTGTATCTCAATTGCTAATACATAGTTATACCTCTTAAAAATCAATACAAATTTTATTAGAAAAATTTTCATTTGAAATTTTCAAAAACGACTATTTTCAGCCTAGGTCGGTCGACCATTTGGTCGATCGTTGCCTATGACAGGCCAAGTCGGTCGACCAACTGGTCAACCAATCTTGTGGCTTGGAGTGTGCACGTTGTGCACATCTGTCAGTGGACCGATTGGTTGACCGCCAACCCTGTGGTCGACCGTTCGGTCGACCTACTGGCTCACCCTTAGCCTCGGTTGAATTCAGTCGACCGACCGGTCGACCGAAGCCAATGTTGTTTTTTGAAATATGGAGGGTCGGTCAACCAGTCGGTTTACCAATACACTACTAAAACTTTAATAACAGCTAGTTTTTTGAATCTGTTTTGCCTTTTCTATTTTCCAATGGGTATTTCCTATTTTTATGGGTTAAAACTCATCCTTAAAGACCGAGTAAGCCTTACCTATAGGTTTTATGAGTTTCTATATAAATGGGTCATTGGGTTTGAATTCAAGAATAGGTTTTTACAAGTTTTCATTGAAAATCAAGTTTACTCTAAAAGGGAAAAGTTTTCTAGCTTTCAATTTTCAAGTGCAATATTTCTAAAGCTAATTTCATTTGGTTTTTCAGCTCTTAAATTCTTTTTATTTGAATTTCTACTCTCATATAACTCCTTGAGTCTCATTTCATATTCTACTCTATAGGAAGTTGTAAAAGAGAGTGTTTGTGATCTTTAGAGATTACCAAAAGCTTTATAACCTCAATTGGCTTTGTGCTACCTCTTATGTAGAGGATTGAGTGGTGGAGTTGTGTACTCCGATCTTGCGTAGACCTTTTGTAATTCCTCATTGTAAGGTCCCTTTATGAAAGATCCTTTAGTGGATAGTGAAATCCTTCATAGTGGTGAAGGCGGGGACGTAGAGCGGTGGTTTGAACCTCGAAACAAATTCTTTGTGTTTGCAATTGCTTGTCTCTTGATCTCAATCTTTTTACTTATTAATTCTCTTGCAATCTCTATTATTGCTTGCATCACTTTCATCATTGCATGACATTCATCATTCACTTTTATCAGTCTATACTCATCTCAACAAGAAGGCAATTGAGTCCCTCAGTCCATAATCTAGAGGAATATTACAGGAGAAGTTCGAGAGCTCTTCACGGGAAATTCGGCTTCAATTCTTATTTTGAGTGGCCAGTTTGCATCATTTAGCATAGTTTGTTTTTATTCCGCATTTGATTAGCATTACACCTATTCACCCCCCACTAGGTGGATTTCAATTGGTATCAGAGCCTTGGTCTCTACATTTTGGCTTTGGTCTCTACATTTTGCCTTAACCACCTTAGATAGATCCTATTTGCTAATCACTTCATTCATATTTTCATTTATCCACAATAGTAAAAATGGCTGAAGGAATTAAGACACTTCCTAAGTTTGATGGCCTTAATTTTCTCATATGAAAGGTTAGATGATCGTTTTCTTGCAATCTCTAGGAAGCCGTGTTGTAAAGGCGGGGACTAAACCCTTTAGTGTACCCTTAGTGATGAGGTCACTTGGTCCGACATTGCCACCAAGGAATTTGATGCCAATGCAAAGGCACTCTATGCATTTCTTCAAACCTTGAAAGATGACGACATAGTTATGGTTATTCATTGTAAATCTACATACGAGATAATCTACATACGAGATTTGGTCACTCCTAGTGGTCATGCACGTGGGAACTTCACAAGTCAAGAGAGCTAAGATTGATCTCTTTCATTCTCAATATGAAAATTTCACCATGCATGAAAATGACTCCATTGATGACATGATTACAAGATTTACTAAATGGTTTTGCTTCTCTAGGTGAGGCCATTCATAATGACCAAAAGGTGAGGAAGGCCATTCGTGCACTATCACCTTCATGGGAGGTCAAGCTACAACATTGAAGGAGCTAAATGACAAAGAAGAGATGGAGCTCATTAATCTTATCGGCAATCTTAAGACCCATGAGATGGAGGGGAAGGCAAGAGAAGAGATGTCACCACAAAAGAAAAAGATGCTAGCCTTCAAGTCCACTCCCACCATTTCCGATGAAGATGATGAAGAAGAAGATGATGAAGACCTCTCCCTCCTAGTGAAAAATGTAAGGAGGATGTACAACAAGGCTAAGTTCAATAATAGAAGACGATGGAAAAGAAAGGAGGAGAAGAAGATCATTTCTTGAATTGTCAATTGTATACATCATTGCCGAGTGCCCAAAGAATAAAAGCAAGCCTACAACATCCAAGAAACCCTACAAAAAGTAGGGCTTAAAAGCTACATGGGATTCGGAGAGTGAATCTGAAGAAGAGGTGGATACAACAAATGTATGTTTCATGGCAAATGACAACACACCTAAGGTAACATCCGAACCTTCACTTGATGATTGTGAATTAATACTGGATGCATTGTGTAAGGCATTTGAAGAACTTTCTAATAATTATGATTTTCTAAAGAAGAAATATTTAAAAATGAAAAAGAAAAATGAAATTCTTCAAAATCAAGTTGTCACTCTTTCAAAAGAAAAAGATATTTTATCTTCCACACTTCTGTCTACACAAAAAGATTTTGATGCATACAAAGCTTCTTGTAAAGAAATTTTATTTTAATTTATGAAAATGAGATTTCTATTTTGAAAACTAAAATTAACACTTTGGGTGATGTTTTAAAGAAATGTCAGTTTGATAAGTCTAGATTAGAGGCCATGTTTCCAAAGAGAAACACTCCAAGAAAACTTGTTCATGTTTTTCATATTACACATGCCCAATCTCATCAAGCATAACATGCTCACACACATCATGCTAAACATGCCACACACGATAAGCATGCTCATGTTCCATATATACATCATGCATTTGTATATGATAGAGTTTATAGTTGTACCTATTATGGCCGAAAGGGTCACTTAGCTAAGTTTTGTTTTGATCGAATAAATACTTCAAATGATCATGTTTGGGTTCAAAAAGTTAACACTATAGGACCCAAAAAATATGGGTACCAAAATCAACAAATTCTTTACTTGATATAGGTACGCACCAAGGCTCTAAGACATAGAAAGCGGTGGTACCTTGATAGCGGTTGCTCAAGGCACATGACTTGAGATATCAACGACTTTGCAACCCTTTCAAGTTATCATGAAGGTGGCACCATCGCCTTCTGAGATAATTCAAAAAGCAAAATCATTGGTATAGGTAATATCCAAATTTGCTCATCTCCTTTAATAGAATATATTATTTTGGTTGAAGGTCACAAGTATAATCTCTTGAGCATTAGCCAACTTTGTGATTAAAGTTTTTAAATTGTTTTTGATGATTTCACTTGTGATATTTTAGATAAGAAAACAAATATTTGTGTTCTTTCTAATTTTCATGAAAATAATATTTATATGATTGATATGTTGAATTTACATTGTAATGCTACTTGTTTAAATACTTTTAATGAAACTTCTTGGTTATGGCATAGGAGACTAGGCCATGTTTCATTTGACTATCTATCTAAAACTAACTCTAAGGAATCGGTGAAGGGTATTCCTTACTTAAAGTTTAAAAAGGACCGCATTTGTGATGCGTGCTAACTTGAGAAACAAACCAAGTCCTCTTTTAGAGCAATCAAGAATATCATGACATCTAAGCTATTATAATTGATCCACAAGGATTTGTTCGGTCCAACAAAAATTAAAAGTTTTAATGATAATCATTTTATTTTCATTTTAGTTGATGATTTTTCTAGATTTACATGGGTTTTCTTTTTGGAACACAAAGATGAAGGTTTTTGCATTTTCATGTTTATAGAAAAAAGTTGAGAAAAAAAAGGATTTTTTGATTTTGCGCATAAGGAGTGATAGAGGTGGTGAATTCATGAACCATTCCTTTATCACTTATTGTGAAGAAAATAGAATTAAATATGAACTATCTTTTTGTAGAACTCCACAACAAAATGGTGTCATTGAAAGGAAGAATCGCTCTCTTAAAAAGATGGTTAGGATAATGATTAGTGAATACAGACTCTCTCAATATTTATGGGCCGAGGCCGTAAACACTTCATGTTACATATCGACTAGAGTTTATTTTTACAAAAATACTTCCAAAACTCCATTTGAGGTTTACTATTTGAGAAAATCAAATGTTTCATATTTTAGAGTTTTTAGTTGTAAATGTTTTGTTCTGAGTACTAAAGATAATTTAGGAATTTGGCATGCCAAATCTTATGAAGCTATATTTATTGGGTATTCAAATACTTGTAAGGCCTATAAAGTCCTTAATAAGTCTACTTTGACTATTAAAGAGTCTATGCAAGTCAAGTTTGAGGAATCTAATATTTTTGTGAAGAATGTTATAAAAATTAATTCCTTAAGTGAAGACTTGGAGAAAATATCATTGAAGGACTCACCAATGCAAGAAGACAAGTTACAAGATGAGGAACATGGTGAAGTTCAACAAGTTAAAGTGGAGCCATTACTACCACTTCCAAAAGATTAAAGATATGCTACAAATCATCTCAAGGATCTCATCATAGGTGATGTATCTAAGGAGTTAATTACTCGCTCCAAACTTCATGATATTTGTGGCTATTTTGCATTTTGTCTCATATTGAGCCCAAGAATATCCTCAAAGCTGAGGGAGACTCATATTGGATGCTTGCAATGCAAGAAGAGTTCAATCAATTTGAGCGCAATCAAGTTTGATAACTTGTTCCTAGACCCCATTAGACCAATCATTGGTACTAAATTGATTGTTAGGAATAAGTTGGATGAGTCAAAAAATGTTATTAGGAATAAAAGTAGGTTAGTGGCCTAAGGTTACAGCCAAATCGAAAGTATCGATTTTGAGAAAATCTTTGCACTCTAGCACAGCTTGAAGCCATACGGATGACACTTGTTTATACTTCTTTCAAAGATTTTAAACTTTTTCAAATGAATGTTAAAAGTACATTTTTAAATGGTTTTATCGAAGAGGAGGTGTATGTTGAACAAGCTCTTGGGTTTGTTGATCCTACACATCTGAATTTTATTTTTAAACTTGAAAGGTTTTATATGGTTTAAAACAAGCTTCAAGAGCTTGGTATAAATGACGTTCTACTTTTCTTATTTCAAATGATTTTATAAAAAGTAAAGTAGATACCATATTGTTTACAAAGTATGTAGATAGAGATATCCTAATTGTGCAAATTATGTTGATGATATCATTTTTGGATCTACTAATGAAATGCTTTGTAAGGATTTTAAATCAAGCATGAAGAAAGAGTTTGAAATGTTTATGATAGGAGAGCTCAACTACTTCCTTGGACTCCAAATCAAGCAAAAGATTTTCATATACTAAGCCAAATACACAAGAGAGCTTATAAAGGATTTTGAGCTTGAAGATGCAAAGACAAGCAAGACTCCTACGGCGACCACAATAAAGCTTGATAAGGATGAACAAGATAAAAATATTGACATTAAACTCTATGGAAGAATGATTGGTAGTTTGCTATATTAGGCCGGATATTATATTTATTATTTGTCTATGTGCTAGATTCCAATCTTGTCCTAAAGAGTCCCATTTGATTGTGGTAAAATGCATTATTAGATATCTTAGGGCACTATTGGAATGACTTGTGGTATCTGAAGATTGAACAATTTTCAATTATAAGTTTTTCGAATGCCAATTATGCCGGTTGTAGAGTGGATAGGAAGAGCACTAGTAAAACTTGTCAATTTCTAGGAAATTGCCTTGTTTTATGGTCTTCCAAGAAATAAAATTAGCCCTCTCAACCGTCGAGATGGAGTATGTTGCGATCAGGGTTTGTTGTGCATAAGTCCTTTGAATGAAATATACTCTTCTTGACTATGATTTGCATTATGACCTTATTAAAATATTTTGTGACAACATTAGTACTATTCATATGACTAAGAATGCAAATCAACTAATAAGACTAAGCACATAAAGATTCGATATCACTTTTTTAGAGATTACTATGAGAAAGGAGATATTGAAATTGATTATGTTTCTACCGATTTTTAACTTGCGGACATTTTTACTAAATCACTAGATTATAATAGATTTTCATTTATTTGTGGGGAGTTAAATATTTGCACTATGGATTCATGAGTTTTGAAATTATTTCATGATTATTTCATATGGTTTCATGTAGTTTAAATTAATATACATGTGTTTTTCAATTAATATCTCTCTTGGTTTAATTTCTTGTATGTTTTACATTTCTTTTTTGATGCAAGACAAAAGGAGGGAGAGATATTTGAGTTATTGAGTTATGATAATACTTTTGACATATAGTTGAGTTTTTAATTTCTTGTTTTGGTATTTCATGAACTTTATGTATATCCATTTTCATTATCATGCTTATATGTAATGCCATGATTCATTGTTTTCTCATTGCCATGATTCATTGTTTCATTGTTTTTTTTTTCCATTGCATAATGTTTTTGGAGGAAGGAAGTATGGAAGGATGGTAGGCTATTTATGCATATTGTTGTAAATTGGTATACTTTTCATATATGCGTTCATATGACTTTTTTACAAATTGACATTTTATTGATATACTCATATTGATATCTTGTACTTGATAGATAGGAATAACTTGAGGGGGGGCTTTTCCAAAGCTCTTTCCTTTCATTTATTTTAAATATAACTCATATGTTTTGTCATCATTAAAAAAGGGGAGATTGTTGGCCCAAAGGTTACAATCACTGGTTTCTTATTTTGATGATAACAAAATATATTTAGTTATTTAGTACTAATCAAGTTTAAGAGTTTTAAGTGTGTTTCAGGGTTCAAGAAGATCTAATATATTTTTTCCTTTAAAGGAAGGTGACAATGGCTTGAGGGTACTCAAGTATTGGATTGAAGCTCAAAGCACTCGACGTCGCTATTGGAGAACCAACTTGAAAACACTTGTAGTCGCTTAGAACCTTATAAAAAAATAGTTTGTTAAAGTGTAGAATATATATTTGATGCTCAAATAGTTACACACACAAAAATACACATTTTTAAAAATACAAGTTTGTTTTGTATTGGTGTTTTACATGTTTGGTCTTGATACATATTTCATATATTTTTCAAAGATTTATATCAAGTTTAGAACTTGTATCTCAATTGCTAATACATGGTTATACCTCTTTAAAACTAGTATAATTTTTATTAGAAAAAATTTCATTTCAAATTTTCAGAAAAGACTATTTTTTAGCCTAGGTCGGTCGACCGTTCGATTGACCGTTGCCTATGACAGGCCGATCCTGTGGCTTGGGGTGTGCACATTGTACACGTCTGTCATCGACCGACTGGCCGGCCGCCAACCCCTGCGGTTGACCATTCAGTCAACTGACTGGCTCAGCCTTAGCCTCGGTTGAACCCGGTGGACCGACCGGCCTACCGGAGCCTACAGCTATTGTATGAAACATAGAGGGTCAGTCGACCGGCCAGTCGACCAACACACTGCCAAAACTTCAATAACGGCTAATTTTTTTAATCTATTTCACCTTTTCTATTTTTCAATGTGTATTTCCTATTTTTATGGGTCAAAACTCATCCCTAAAGACCTGGAAAGCCTTACCTATAGGTTTTATGAGTTGTTATATAAATTGGTCATTGGGTTTGAGTTCAAGAATAAGTTTTTACAAGTTTTCCTTGAAAATCAAGTTTACTCTTGAAGAGAAAAGTTTTCTAAGTTTCAATTTTCAAGTGCAATCTTTTCAAAGCTAATTCATTTGATTTTTCAGCTCTTAAATTCTTTCTATTTGAATTTTTACTCTCATATAACTCGTTGAGTTTCTTTTCATATTCTACTCTATAGGAAGTTGTAAGAGAGAGTGTTTGTGATATGGAGAGATCACCGAGAGCTTTATAACCTCAATTGATTTTGTGCTACCTCTTGTGTAGAGGACTGAGTGGCAGAGTTATGTTCTCCAGTCTTGTGTAGACCTTTTGTAATTCCTTGTTGTAAGGTCCCTTTTTGGAAGATCCTTTAGTGGATAGTAAAATCCTTTATAGTGGTGAAGACGGGGACGTAGAGTGGTGGCTTGAACCTCAAAACAAATTCTTTGTGTTTGCGGTTTCTTGTCTCTTGATCTCTTACTTGTGTTTTTACTTCTTTTGCAATCTCTATTTATTATTTGTATCACTTTCACCTTTGCATTACATTCATCATTCACTTTTATCAGTCTATAGTCATCTCAATAAGAAGGAAATTGAGCACCTCAACTCATAATCTAGAGCAATATTAAAGGTGAAGTTCTAGTTCCTTTCATGTGGAATTCGGCTTCAATTCTTATTTTGAGTGACCGATTTGCATCATTTAGCATAGTTTATTTTTATTCCGTATTTGATTAGCATTACACTTATTCACTCTCCCTCTAGATGTGTTTTAGCTAATTCTAATAGGGATAAGGGGGATAATTCAAATTAAATGGAGTTCAAAATCAATTCAGATTCAGATATCTTTTAATATTTGGATCATAATGTTTGCTACAAAAATTCAAATTCGATGATTCAAGATACTAAAGAAAGAAGATTTGAAGAGCTATAATTCTATGTTGACCACTCTATCCAATTCAGCCATCTGTTGAGTCATATTCAGCAATCAATAAACCAACTTGCTACAGAATTGAATTCCTGTATTGAATTAGGATTGAGTTAAACCTTCTAATTTTTAACCTATTGTGATTAGATCTGAGGCTTATTTAAAGAGCTAAAATATCTCATAATCAAGTATCCCCACATCAGAGATCTTAACTTAAAATTTTTCTTTAGTTTCTCTTTCAAATTCTTTTGCAATTTTTAGATTCTAGTTCTAATTCTAGTTCTAGTTATAGTTCAAGCTTTGTAAAGAAGGAGGCTCTTTGTAATTGAAGGTGAAAGTATCAATAACAAGATTTTTCTTTCTAATTTATTTTTATTTATTTATTTTCTCATTTATCATGCTTTCTTTAGTTTTCATCATGAGTAGCTAGTCTTTTTCATGGTTTACTAGTCTCTTCCATTACTACTTCTAGTTCTATAGTAGAATAAGCCGATTAGAACTTATGCATGCTTAAACCTTAGAACGAGCTAATACTCTTAAAGACACATGACGATAGTTAAATCTATTATTTGCTAATACTTTCTAATAGTTTTTCTTATTCTATGCTTAGATAGTCTTGATAGTTTAATGTTGGTTATTTTTCTTATTCTATAATTGGGAAAGTTTGATAATTTAATGTTAGGTCTTGTTTAGTGATTATTTCAAATAGGGTCTCTCTATCTTATGTATCTTATTTAAATTAAATACAACTCTAAGGTATAGTTTTTATGATTCAAAGTTAAGTTTAATCTAGCATAGGTTAGTAAGTTACTGGTGGTAGATGATTTGTAAGCGTTGTTTTCTTTAATTCTTTTAAAAAATCTTAATCTCTGAACCAAATCATATCTTTATCTTATTTCTATTTCTAACACTTAACATAGAATTTTTTTTTAATTTTAAACCAAAGAAGAATCACTTAACCAATTTAGTGTTTAAGGGGATACCAAAAAGCTTCTATCGCATTCATTCCTGTGGACATATGTGAAAGATAGAGACACGCTTTCATCCAGATAACATCTTTCTAACTCTTAATTTTATCTCTGTTTTTCCCGCAATCACATGTGTCTCTTCATCACGGTCATCAAGGAAGCATAAGGCAACAATTGTTTCTAAAGCCTTGCCTTCTTACACTTGTTCTTTGGAAGATCATAGAGAAAAACATTGGGGAAGGAAGAAGAATAAAAGTGATTTTGGTAAAGATCTCTCAAATAAAGAAAGGATCTTCTTGATCTGCGAAGATACCAAGATGTTCTATAAAGAATTTCACAATGGACCTTGTATTGTGAAAACATATGTTGATTTCAACTCTACTTCAGATTATCAACTTGATGAGTGCTTTGATTATATTCATCTCAGAGAATTTGCATGTGAAAGAATTTTCTATTTTCTAAATCTAGTGGCTATGTTTTACGCAAATTTGAAAATAAAAAAGGATCCTCTTACTTTTATTCTCATTAGTCAAGGGAACCATGATTACTCTAGGTGAATTAAAATTAGGAGAAATTTTGGGTATTTCTGCTACAGGATCACGTAAATTTAGTAAGACACAAGCTCTAGCTATGTTCTTTGGGGTTACAATTGATGAAGTCTACAAAATTGAGAACTTTTTTCACATCAACTGTCTAACCCCCAGAGCTCATATGTTTGCAAAGATAACTCAGTTCCATTTTCTACCTCAATGAGGCCACTTTCTTGTCATAAAAATGGACTCTTTACTATTTGTATATGTTATGCTTACACTGACTAACTTCAATCTATCTCATTTTATCTTGAGCTCTATGATAGTGTCCCGTGAACAACTTGGATTTCCTTATTTGTTAACAAAGGTGTTTACACATTTTTGAGTTGATTTTGGGACTGAAAACCCCTCTCTGGGTAAATAAAGCTTTGGGTCTGCTTCCATTAACAGAATGTTTCTTCTCAGAAATGATTTTAATAAAATCATGAATGGTGAACCAAGGCTGAGGAAGGCTAGGTTGAAGAAGCACCATGAGAAAATACCAGAGGGAAAAAGAAAGAAAGATGATACTAAAGAAGAAGAAACTGTCCCTGTAAGATCTCATTTTGAAGAGAAAATTAGTAGAAAGGCAAACAAGAGAGAATACACCAAACTGAGGAAGAAAATTATTGGGTTGAAGGGTAAATTCAACTACTTCAGGAGGACTATCAAAAAGAATTTATTTAAAATCAAATGGAATCTAAAAAGACTCTTCAAGAAGCAGGGCCATAAGTATACTGAGAAAGATAACTCTCCTAGTTATGATACTTCTTCTTTTGATTCTGATCACCTTGATAACAGTTCTGAAAGTAGGGATGATTCTTCTCATGAAGATAGTTCATGTATAGAGAAGAGGCTTATGACTAGGTCCTCCTCCAAAAATACCTAAAGTGTTGTCTAATTTTATCTACTTGATTGATACTCTTTCTACTAGCTTGTAATAACTATCATATACTCTTTCTTTTCTTTAACTGCTCTTATTTTACTATCATATACTTTATGCTATGCTTGTTGTTACTTATCCATGCATGCTTTCCTCTTTAATTTTTGCTGATGACAAAGGGTGAGATTTACTGATATAGTATACTTGGCTATTGCATGATTTGATTGGATAACATACTGATACATGCAGTGTTAATTGGATACATGTCAAGTTTGATTGTGATAATATGCAGATTTTTATTCACTGGTTACATATAGCTGCATATCGTTATGTACATGTAAAGGACAAAATTTGTTTATATTTTAGTCACAAACATGTACACATATATGGTCAAATGCACATGTTAGCACAACTGATAATTACAGATACTATCTCATACTAATAAGTTCAGATATTGTGTGGGAATTATGAAGGATTCCCCATCTACAAAAGCATATATTATATTTGTGGGATTGACCATATCACAAGTTGTTAAATATTTGATACCATGAATTAAATTTAACATGGGGAATCTTTCTCTCTAATCATTCTTAACACATTGACAGGTAAATAGGGGGAGCTTCAAAGGTATTAATAAACTTTTTTCTTATTTACAATGTTATTGCCTTTTCAACCAAATTTATATGTTGCTGTCATCAAAAAGGGTGAGACTATAACTCCTATGATTTTGATGATATAATTAACCTATAAATTAAGCTACTAATAAGTAGGATTAGTAGTGTTGTCTTATTTTAGGATAAGACTATACTTGGAGGATGGATGAATTTGAGCTACTAATACACATACATATGGAGGATAGAAAGAATTATGTGAAGCTCCACAAATTAAATATTCAAACTAACAAAGAGCTACTACGAGCAAAGCACATCTGCCTCCACAAGATCAAACTATCACAAGATACATCAAGCTATAAAAGAGTAAGAAAGAGCCATATATTGAGCTACAAATTTCATCAATAGAAACTATATAAATAATCAAACAATGACATTATTATCGAACATATATTTGACAAGTAGAATTTTTTTATTTCAGTTTCTAAGTAGAATCTTCATTCTGCCACCTCATCCTACCACTCAGCTTCATTTTACCAGCTCTGTCCAGTACATGTTAAACTAAGATATTTCTGTCATAATTCTGTTTCATTTCTGGTTCTACTCTGGACATTGTGTTTATTGGTCTGTGGTAACTTGTTTATAGTACCACATGGGTTGTACTTCACTTGGTATATTACACACTTTTTGTATTAACTTCTCTTCACACAAGTGAGCTGTACATACCCTGCAGTATAGCTAAAAAACTGGGTCTATTTATGTCAATCTGTCTTACTGTCCTTGTACTGTTGATAGTTTTTAATAGCTCATACTTGTCCAGTTTTTACACCTATGTTGAGAGACCCGTTAGGTATATATTTTGAGAGAAGACTTCATCTCTTTTCCTCTCTCTAAAGTCCCCATTTTCCCTTCTCTGTTATACTGCATCAGAGGCATTAATTGTCCAGATTGTGCTCAGTTTTGATATCTTTTTTTACAGTGGCATTTAATGCTCTAACAGGCAGTAAATATGCCTCTCTCTATCTCCACGGTTGGATTTATCTTTGATGTTTCCATGTTGTTTATATAGAACCTTGTTCATTCATTACAACAAGATGAGCACTACCTGAAAATTTCATAAAGCAAAAACTGAGCTCTTCTACCTTCAAGCCTTAAATTTTAGATCTCACCAAATATAAGTGGTTGATCCAATCATCTTCATTCAAGTTCTGATTTTCAGAGAAAGTCTCAAACATTCAATAGAATAGAATTTCATCACTTCATTTATTTCTTTATTGGAGAATCTCAGTCTTATCTTTTATACTTATTCTAGATTCTCATTCTTATTGCTTTAGACTTATTGTACCAAGTTAATGTTGATAATACTTAAAACTATATGATTACATAGAGTCTCCTATTGTATTATCTATTTAGATTTTATCATTATGTTTATTTTACTTCTCACTAGTGTGTTAGAGAACAAAATCTATTGTTATACTCATTATAGTGTACCTCAAGATAGAGGTGTTGTGCAAATCTATGATCGGGGAGTATCTTGGTGATTTGTAAATTCAAGATTGGGTAGTATCTTGGTGGATTGTAAATCTAAGCTCAAGGAAAAATCTTAGTGGTTGTAATCCTTGCTTCAAGAAGAAGCTTTTTAGTGAATTTGCAAATCCTAAAGAGGAGACCTCTAGGTGGTGGATGTAGGAGAGTTTCCCGAACCACCCTAAAATTATTTTGAGTTCTCTCTATTGTTATTACTATTGTTAATTTGCTTTGCATATATATATATATATATATATATATATATATATATATATATATATATATATATATATATATATATATATATATATATATATATATTCACTATTACATTGATCGATTCTGTTCTCTGTTGCTTCTACCACCCGACTGTATCATCCTACCATCAGACTGGGTGATCTTACCAGTCGGCCTATTTTTCATTTTGACATATATTAAGTATATTTTATTTTTCACTACCCTTGACCCTATTCACCCCCTCTAGAATCTAACGAATTCGATGCGCTTCAAAATTATTTTCGCAACCGAAAAGAAGGACACTATTACAACGGAGGTCAAATCTCTTTCCAAGCCTAAATCGGGTAGAGGGAATAGATTTGTAGAACATGCGCGAGCTAGTAAGCAATATTCCTTTAAGAATGAGCATGTAGTCTCCTTGTCTAAGTTGCTTCACAAAAGCAACAAACTCAAGCTGCCATAGGCAAGATATCCTGAAGAGGTGGTAAGACAGATGACTCCAACTACTGTTTGTATCACAAGATGCTTGGGCAACCCACAAAAAGTTGCTACATCTTCAAAAATGTACTCCAGGCTCTGATTGATACGAAGGCGCTCAAATTCTGTCCAGAGCAGAAGAAACTGACAGCTAACATGACAGCAACAACACCCCTTCCATTTGGCCGGGATCTCCCATCAGTGGCAACGGAGTGATTCTCATCCCGAAAGGAAAACTAAGGGTGATCAATATTGATCCCCACAATAAAAAGGAGAAAGGTATAAACCCCGTCCCAACTCCTCAAAGAGGGATCATGTGGGTTCACCCTGACCTCATCGAGAGCCAACAATGGATGATCGTTACAAACAAAAAGTCCAAAGGAAAGGCTAGAGTGTCTTTTACTAACATGGTGAGCGTCTTTATAAGAGAAACTAAAGAAGGTATCACTTCCCTCATCAGTTCAGGAGAAGAGGAGTCCGCCTTTGCTACTGACGTAGGTGCTCCTTCCATGTCAAAGATTCAATCCGGCAAGCAGTACTTGAAACAGGACAGTGAGCCAATAGCAAGCTCTTCCATCCAGTCGAGGAGACAATCAAGCAGCCCACGAAACAACTCGTGGACAAACAAAAGAAGCTACGCTAAGCAAAAGCTCTTCAAAAAGGCGATGCATAACCATCAACTCTCTTCTGCTTTAATGTCTTGACCCAACTTGCCAACATTCCTGATCAGATTACTCTTTATGAGCTCCTGAGATTCTCCAGGTCCACGAGAGAGCCTAAGCATTGACAAATTCTGAGGGTTTCCTATCCAGATTCCTGCCATTGCAGAGGAGGAAGACGATGAGCATTGTCATCAGGCCTCCAGACATTACCCACTATCACATTCTCTCCAGAGGATATGCGAATCAAGGAGAAGCATAATAGACCCCTATATTACATAGGATACATTGGATCATCTAAAGTGAGCCGCATGCAGGTTGCTCTAGGGTTCGCTATGAGCATTATACCTCACAGGGTCATGCAACACTTGAGAATCCCTACCCACTGATTGAGCACTAATCAGACTACCATTTATGATTTCAATGCCAATGGTACGTGCCCAATGGGCAAATTAAGCTTAGATGCCAGATCGGGGATTTGAAATCCGAGGTGACATGTTATGTCATCGATACTGACACATCCTACAATTAGTTGTTAGGATGAGCATGGATCCAGCGCAACTTCATCATCTCGTCCACCCTTCATCAGGTGATAAAATACGCTGATGAACGGGGAAGAGTGAGAACATTGATCACTGAAAAGTATCCATTTAAGGGAGTAGAGAACTATTTCACTGACTCCCTACTCTATCAAGATCCTCTTGAGTTTGCTGAGGACCCGACTCCAGAAGACCATAATTTTGGTAACGAAATTGACACTGAACCGGAAGCAGAAGAAAAATGTCTCTGGGAAATAAATTCACTTGTAATGAGCATTGATAAGCTCGATTTCAATAACATCGCCAATGTTGAAGGTGAGTGGTTTATCAATAAGAATTTAGATTTGGCTTACCTTTCTGCGTTAGCTTCTGATGCTGTACCATCAGATACTATTACTGACATAGATTGTGACCCATACTCTGTAATAGGTGTCTTGACATCATTACATGCATCAATTAGGCCATCCTTCATGGTGAGTGATGCGCAAGAATCCTTCTTTGAAGTACCAGCCAAGCATAAGGGTCAGAAGCCAATTCTATATGGAAGATTCGAGTCTGAGCTAATAACTCGTGAAAGTTTAGAGGACAATGATGAAACTCCACAATTCTCTCATTACGGGCTAAGCGCACACCGTATGATGGAGAAAATAGGATACAACCTTACCGAAAATTTTGGCTTAAACTTCAGTAAAGGAAGATAAACACTACTTCGATCTTTTGTACCTAGAGGAAAAGCCCCCAATTACTATCAGAAAAAACTCGAAGGGGATTGGATCATGTGTTAGCGCCAATCGCATCAGACTTCGAATCTGAAGAGTCTTTCAATCATGATTACTTGTCAAGCACGTCATCGTGGAAATTAGATGTCACATTGGCACTATCTCGGTGATCTTTCAGTGAATATGGTCTCAACTCGCCATCTGGAAAACGAAGATAAAGAAATGATTCAGTCAGATATCGATCCCTGGATCAAACACTTAAACACTCTCTAGACATACACTTTGAACAGCGTGAACTACCCACAGAGGATAAAGTGGTTCATATCAATCTGGGAACTGAGGCTAACCCCAAGCTTATCTTCATAGGCGAGAGCTTATCACCTTCTGAAAAAGAAGACCTAATACATCTTATATGGCATAAATAGACATCTTTGCTTGGAAAGAGGACATGCCTGGTCTCGATCCACGGGGGGGTCATGCATCGCCTCAACATCAATCGGATGTAAAGCCTGTCAAGCAACAACAATGACGATTCCATCTAGAGATTATGAAAGTAATCGAATCAGAAGTCAGGAAACTTATAGATTCTGGTTTCATCAGAGAGGAGCAACATCCTGATTGAGTTGTCAACATTGTTCTCTTCCAAGAAGAATGAGAAGATTCGAATTTGTATAGACTTTCGCAATCTGAATGCCACTTGTCTCAAAGACGAGTTTCCTCTCTCGATCACAGATGTCATGACTGACAATACGTGTGGTTTCGAGAGGATGTACTTCATGGACGGCTTCTCTGGATATAATCAAATCAAAATGTATCCAAGAGACGAGAAGCAAAACATCCTTCAGAACAGTACTAGAAGTGTATTGCTATGCATGATGCCCTTGGCTTGAAGAATGTGGGTGCGACATACCAAGGCAGCATGAATACGATCTTTCACGAGCATATATGCAAGACTGTAGAATACTACGTAGATGATATTGCAGTGAAGAACCGCGACAAAGGTGATCATATAAGAGATCTGAAGAGAGTATTTGACAACACGCGGATGCATCAGTTTAAGATGAACCCAACCAAATTTTTCTGGGGGTAGACGTGGCAAGTTCCTTGGATTTATTGTTACATCAAAGAAATTTACCTAGACCCTGAGAAAAGTTGTGCAATTTAGGGGATGCAACCTCTGAGAAGCCTCAAAGAGCTCAGAGGATTACAAGGATGACTGACTTACATCCGGAGGTTCATATCAAATCTCTCAAAATTGCCAACCCTTCACTAAACTGATGGAAAAGGGAGTCTCATTCGTTTGGGATAGTGCTTGCTAAGAAGCGTTCGAGGAAATCAAGCAATACCTTACACATCCCACTATCCTAGCAGCTTTAGTATCAGGGAAAACCATTCCGAATATATGTCAGAGCTATGGATATTTCTTGAGAGTTTTACTAGCCCAGAATAAATGATCAGGAATATGAGCAATCTACTACCTAAGAAGGACCATGATCGGAGCTGAGAATCGCTACAATCCGGTCGACAAAGAGTGTCTAGCTTTGTTTTCACCATCCAGAAGATGCGGTACTATCTTGTGGGCCTGACTATTCTCGAAAGTTAATCCATTGAAATTTCTTATGACGAAGCCATCATTGTTAAATGGTCGATTGGCGAAGTGGGCTATATTGCTCTCGCAATATGAGATACAATTTCTACCACAAAAAGCTATAAAAGATCAAGTTGTGGCAGATTTCTGGCTAAACATCCAGTTTCAAAAACAACTAAACTTTACGAAGATCTTTCAAATGAGATTACTGAAATGTGTAAACCCAGACATCTTTTGAAGAATAAGTCTGGCAATTATTCTTTGATTGGGCATCAAGAATGGGTCCTAGAGAAAAACATCATAACAGGACTGGGGGTAGTACTTATATCTTCATAGAACTGCGTGATTCCTCGCTCATCTCATTAACTAAGCCGTGTTCTAATAATGTGACATATACAATGCTCTATTAATCAAAATGCAACTTGCAGAAGAGATTGGCGTCAAGCATCTCGAAGCATACGGTGATTCAAAACTCATCGTCAACCAGGCTCATCGGGAGTACAAAGTCTGACATGAAGATTTGGTACCCTACCACAACACAACCATCAACATGACAGAGAAGTTTAAATGCTTTTATATTAACCATTTACCTCGCTAGCAGAAAGCACATGCAGACGCATGACATCTCTTGCCACTTCATTGGCTTTTCCATCTAGAGCAACAGAGAAGGTACTCATACATAGTCATAACCTATACTATCCGAAGTTCGCCCTTGAAGATAATAAGACTCCAGAGTGAAGTCTTCAAGTCAAAGAAGTTCTTGAAACCTCAACAGATCTGAAACTTAGGGATTTGTGATCTCATCCATCGACTATGTCTTACATGGCATATTACCTAATGATTCTAAGAAGGCAGCGACCATCAGAAGGAAAGCGTCTTGATTCTACTACAATGCAATTACACGAACATTATAACGCAGATTATATGATGAATCTTGCTTTGCTGCCATTTCGCACAAAGAGACACAGGAAGCCCTCAGGGAAGCTCACGACGGTATCTGTGGAGCTCACCAATCCTGATCCAAAACTTTGGGACCGACTCCAAAGAGTTAGCTACTACTGGCCAAAGATGTTTTCTAATGTTGTCACCTATGCTAAGCGGTGTTGTCAGATCGACGGTGACTTCATCCACCAAGCACTAGGCCATCTTTACCCAATGTCTTCTTTATGGCCATTCGAGATGTGGGGATAGACGTCATCGGACCCATTACCTCTCCTACATCCAAAAGGACATCAGTTCATTCCAACAATAACTGATTACTTTACAAAATGGGCGAAAGTTGTCCCCCTGAAGGAAGTAAAGACGTCCGATGTACTCAAGTTCATCAAAACATCACGTCCTATACCGCTTTTGGCATGCCACGACGAATCATCTACGATAATGGACCCAACATATCAGCCAAGCATCAGAGATTCTGTAATAAATACAGAATTCAAAGTATATCTTCAACGACATATTATCCAGCTGCTAACGGCCTTGCGGAAGCATTCAACATGACCATCGGCAGACTTCTCAAGAAGTCATCTCAAAAGTCAATAGGATGATAAGTTGGGTGAATGTTTCTGGGCTTACCGCACAACGGTTAGAACCCCAACGAAGGCCATCCCATTCTCCTTGGTATATGGATGTGAAGTCGTACTACCATTGTAAATTCAGATCTCATCTCTGCATATTACCTTGGCGATAGATATA
>JAVJIF010018076.1:0-66125 GCA_038442645.1 Agave tequilana | reverse complement strand
GGATTTAGCAATGGAAAGCTCAAGTATGTGTTGAGAAAAGCAAGGAATGATTGTGGTGAAAAACTCAAGAAAACTCTTTTGAAAACACTCTTGATAAATTATCCTTTTGATATAGAAATTTTGGCTCTTAAATAAGTGGATATAAACACTAAAAGATGTATGAAAACCTAGCTTGAAAATCCACTTCAAATCTTCTATAAAACAGTCCAAAGGAGCCCCTTTTTATAGGCTCCAAAAAAATGCCCGTTGGAAGCCAACTCAGCAGCTCTGACTGCTGAAGGTCGACCGCCAATAGTCGGATTTCCAACCATTGGGAAAGATCGGTCAACCGGGCCGGTCGACCGCCAACTGGCAATGGCCCAGCGGCCGACCGCCCGGTCGACCGGGCCATTTCCAGAGAGCAGACACTCTCTGACGGTCGACCGGGTGCCGTCGACCGGCCCAACCTGTGCACGTTTTATGCATGTCAATCGACCGCCCAGTCGATCGATCTCTGCCTCGGTCGACCGTGCGGTCGACCAAAAGAAGGCTAGAAACAGTATTTTTGGGGATTTAAAAACTTGATCATTTTACTTCAATAAATCCCATAAATTCTCTAAAAATCTATAAAAATAAGTTCAGTAATAAACTTTGACCTACAAACATGTTTGAGTAAAAATCAAAATTTATTATAAAACATTTTGAACTATTTTTGTTAATGAAAGTTTTGGCTTAAAACAAAATCCGTATTTTTCTAAATTGATTTTCTAAAACTTCTCCGAATACAAAAACAAGATATTTTAAACACTTTTAAAGCTTAGTATGTATGGATATGATCCACTACACATATATAATAAAATATCTATATTTTTGACATTAAGCTCTAAAATAAAGTTTTGATAAAAACATATGTATATATTGAAGCTTAAAACCAGGCCAGTATTCTTAAAAACGAAATCTCTTTTATGAAAACACATATAAATCTTTTGTGTGAGTGTATATGAACTTGAGCAATTCACCAACTAATCTATCCTTTACATTTTATCTAAAAACAAAATCTTACAACAAACAAACCTAGACACAAGTCTTCTCTTGAAGGTCTTTTTCTTGAATATCTTCTTCTTGACTTAGTCCAAACCATGATCCAATGAGCTAGACTCCTCTTGAGTACTTGATGTGGTCTGATGCACAAGCTCTTGAATCAACACGTGCTAGCTCCAAAACTTGACTTGAAATCCTTTGTTGAAGCTAAACACCTACTAAGATCTTGATCACATATCTGAAACTGATTAAACACAAGATCATTAGTAGTATAACTACATGAGTTAATCATCATCAAAACTAGAGTGATGGGCCATTGGGCCAACACCTGCACAACTGTTAGTCCCATATGCCAAAAATACAGATAATTGCAGAAAATACATTTGAATTCCAGAAAATTACAGGAAATTTGTAAAAATACACAGACAATTTTTAAATACTCAAAAAATACATGCACATATGTAGAAAATTTCTAAATACATAGAAAAACCTAAAAATACACAGATAATTCTAAATATACTGGCAAATACTAAAAATATACAGAAAATTCCTAAAATGCCGAAAATTGATACAAATGCCCATATATTTCTAAAAGTTACAATAAAATTCTAGAAATACCTAGAATATGAAATAGGCATGCACATATCAAAATATACATGTACACGTGTGTATGTGCATATATGCAACAAGGGAAAAGTACTGGCCTATATCGGGAAAATACCCGATACCACGTGTGTACATGTGCATTTTGTGTGTATGTGTGAACCTATGTGAAGCCCAGGTGGCTGGCCGTGAGCATCTAGAGGAAAAGGAGAGAGGGAGAATCCTACAGAGAAAATTAGGGTTTGGATTTGGAGGTGAAAGAAAGTTTGATGTGTGGTTGATGTGGGAAGGTAGAGGAGAGGGAGAGGGACTCCCCTAGGGCTGGCGCCCTGAATAAACACACACACACACACACACACACACACACACACACAGAGAGAGAGACACACAGAGAGAGAAATCTAGAGAGAGAAAGTAAAGGAGGAGAGATAAAGTGTGATTTTAGGGCTTGTTAAATAGGAAAAAAATAGGGAAAGATTATAGGTGGTAGAAGAATGAGAGGGTGCCATTTACATTAGCCATCCAAAATGTTATGGAGGGAGAAGAGAGAGAACTTAGAGAGAAGGTAGAAAGAGAAGAGAGAAAGTGGGGTTTTTAGGGTTTTTAGAGGGAGAAAAATACGAAAAAATTCATGAGAGGTGTCGCAGAGACTAAGGAGGAGTTTAGGATGGTGATGAAGCAGCCAGATGTCATGGAAATTTTTTGTAGGATTTTTAGAGAGAGGAAAATAGATTTTCTAGAGAGAGAAAGTGGGTTTTTGCCCACTTTTTAGGGGAGAATGAATTGGAGAATTGGGGAATTATGAAAGGTAGGAAAGAGGTTATGGTGGTGGTAGAATTGTTGTAGGAGGTGATGGTAGGGTTATTGTAACGTCCCGATCCTAAAGATACGGAGACGTTATGGCGACGCATATACGCGAGGAAAATACCCCACGTATACACGCTAAGCCTCAATTGTAACCTGAACAAGCTATAAATCAGAACTAAAATAATCATCGATCATTGCAATAATACATATAGTCAACCACGCATGATATCATATGAATCAAGAGATAGAATAGTGACTGGAGTAAGAAATGAATTGATATGACAAGAATCAGGAAGTAATATGAAAGCTAAAAAGATAAGAGTATCAGAATAGAATAGGACGAAGCTCCAGCTATTCGCAAAGCGTACCGTCTTATCGAATACCTGCACAATAGAAACAATCGTCAATATATGGACGTGCAAATCCAGGGTCGTCAGAACGCGACCATAATGAGTGTGTGTGTAAAGGGAAAAGAACTCGTGCAGAAGAAACAATGTGCATAAATAGTAGTAAGAGCAACAGTAAATGGAAAAGGCTAAATAACAAGATAAATAGCTGAACAGTAATACACATGATAATAACATGAATAAAGGTAGAATATAACTGGCACAACTGTAAATATGCAATCAATGTCAAGGCGTGTAATCTATCACATGTCACTAGGTTGGTATCTAAATCTGGTCATGGTTACAATCATATTCCTATCATAGCATACATATACACAGTCAAATGATTATAGTCAGTCACAACACATTATAACAGTTTATTATCATTTATTATGTCAGCGAACACCAATTGCCACCTGTAATAGACGCATCCCATACTACGCCTACTACATGTGTCAATCAGGGTCCTAAGTTATTGAAACTGATTGGTTGGAGACATTGTCCATGCTTTAGGTGGGTCCCGTACATACCCGGGACCAGGGCCTCAGTTTCCTGGCGCTGAACCAGGCCGTACCGCTAGGTACTCAGTAACAGTAACAGTAATCTCACTGTGAAAACAGTGGAACAGTAACAATACAGGTGGGATGCCAGTCATCCCCCAGGAACCCTGCAGTGGAACCCTCAGTCGGCTGCGCAACCTATATCCTAGGTCCACCCAAAATACAGACGCTGTCTCCTCCATCAATTTCCCCAATCCCAGTGTAAGTTGTTCAATTACTTTATTATTTATTTCAGTTCAGATAAATCAGTCAATGTCCATGTTCTCTAGAATACTGGGACGATACGGTGACAGTAACAATAACAGTACAGTAACAGTAAATCAGTGATCGTATACACGGTGAACAATATCAGTAACAGTAACAGTAACAGTAACCGTGTATGCGATGAACAATAGGACTGTACCGTGGTTACGGTCAAACAATCATTTCCCAGTAACTTCAATAACATGGATAAAATAACAGTAACAGTCTAGCTACTGCTCAATAAACAGTCTCAACTAAAGCTGACCATAATCTCATCCATTCATACTAAAGAGATATCAGTAACTAATCCATCAACTTATATTCCCAATACCATCCTCGTAAATCGTTAAGTATCAGTCCGTATCAGTGTAAGCCAAAACGGTAAACTATCTTATCAATGGATCTGCAATTAGTCCTCTCCTCAATACCAATATGTCCTAATCCTATAACCCTCAATAACTGAGATCAAATAATAACTATTATCAAACTTCAAGATGTAGATCACCATCATAATAAGTCATCTCTGTTAACTGAAATAATCAATAACCAATCATGAAGTATATGGTATGTCCTCGAGATCAACAAGTCAATACATATTGAATTATATCTAAACAGTCAACATCCTCAATAAGTAATCTAGAATATCTACTCTTGATAATCAACATCAACAACATAGCATCTAACAGATCCCAAATGCCTGCAACGTCAATCTCACCACAATACAAGACAGGCTCCAATAAAAAGGAATATAGATCCTGGATAACCTCTAACTCAAGATCAATTTAAGTCACAACTCAACTAATCCAGTCATATCTGATATGTCCTCAATACTCAACTAATAAAGTCAGGTCTAATTACTGATCATCATACAATGTAAATAGCATAAGTTCCAGATCAATCCAAAGTCATCCTATCTAACTTACATTCCCAACAGTTACATGATCGTCAAGTATCAATATACATCAAAGAATCTGATATAATAATTATCATTCCAACATATATCCATAATCAAGCTCAGCTCTCTCACTCTAACAATTTAATCTGATTCCCGAATCCTCAAGGGTTCACACTTCTATTAAGATCAAACATGATATCCCAATACCCGGTATCACAACATATCATCTACATGCATCTAAGTTCTATTAGATCAAGTCATTACTACCACTATCCACCTCTTGAAATCATATACATACATCAATAGTCATCACATAATCCATGGGTGAAGTCCCAATCCAATAAGGAAACCATACTCAACTGACAACCCAATATTAGTCGACTAGGGAAATACACAAGTCGACTAGAGGTTGGTGTAGTCGACTAATCAAGTGGGTATAGTCGACTGCACCAAGGTCAAGTCGACTGACAGGGTAAGGTAAGTCGACTGATACAGATACAGAGAGTTACACCACTTCCAGGTCCACCTATTAGTCGACTAGGCTCCTGGGTTAGTCGACTAACAGAGTGTATTAGTCGACTAACACCTCTACCTTGACACAAAATCTGAGATACATCAACACTTATTCTTCTCATATTCTCTCCAGTACTTACATACTCTTCAACACACATGTCTATACTAGTAATCTAAGTATTCATATGGTAAATAAAGGGTTCCAACATCATAGACATGTACATTTCCTATTCTATGCATTCATCATGTAAAATAAGGGAATGGCAAATCCACTACCATATCAAGAGATCTCCATACATAAACATGTAATCTAAGTATTCTACTCAACAATTACATCACATATAAAATAATAGCTGCGATCACTTAATAAATAAAGAGAGAGAGAGAAAGAGAGAGAGATACTCACATTGGGGAATCTGGTCGTCGCCGGGCGAGTCGCCGTTACGGTCACTGTGGTGCCGCTCTTCACTGTTGGACTGCATGGGAAGGTAGCCAGGGTGCTAGAGAAGGCCGCCGTGCCGGTCTCCGACGACGACCCGGCGTGGATCAGGAGAACTCGCTACTCGCCTATCATGTGCGCTGGTTCTGGATTGCCGTGCTGCTGCTCTCCTTCCTGTGCTGCTGGTCCGGATCTCACCAAACAAATCCAAAATGTTGTAACACGCAACCAATACATACAAATAATTATAAATACACGCTAAACACTCACACGTGCATACGAACATATACGCGTACACGTACACATACGTATACAAGCATACATATACATACATACATAATATGTAAATATACACGTATACCCATGCACATACAAGCGAATGAATGAACTATATATACACACACACACACACACACACATAGCCAATTAATTAAAGACGCACATATAAAATATAGGCACCCACTTATATACCTTATCCTTAAGCAAATAATTAAAACATGTACAATGTAAATACATGCCCCAAGAAGGAAATTCAAGCATGCCGTCGGGGAACTTGCAGCGCGCCGACGGAGGCTTCGACGGAGGCGTCCGGGGTCGCGAAAGGTGTCGTTGGACAGAGCAACTCGCCGTGAAGGGCGTGGGGTGCGTTCACGCTCGCCGACGGCGATCTACGGCATCCCGAGGAGGGCCGGAAAATGGCTCGGAGTAGGATTTGCCGCACAAAGGAAACACATTGAATTAAATACACTTACACAATTAAGCACCACACCCATGCAATTCAACACTAAAAATTAGTCACATGTACACATTTTATTCTAACACTAAAATGTATACATACAATAATTATATATAAAAAGGTGAGAAGTGAAACTCACCAAGCCTCACGGCCAATGGGAAAAGGGGCACGGCAATGGAAACAGGGAGGGGCGGCCATGGGCTGTCATTGGTAAAGTTTCGGCCAGAAGAAGCAAGGGGAGAGGGGCTCCTGTGGACTTGGTGCTGCAAATTGGGGAGATCTGGTGGCCACGGATGTGCGCTGCAAGGAGGAGCACGGCCAAGCTGCTGGATGCAGATTGGGGCAGCCGGAGGGGAGTCTGCCGTCGATAGAGGGGAGACCTGCGGCCTGCTGCCCTGCCGAGTGCCGCTGGAGAGGAGGGGGAATCCGGTCATGAAGGCAGAGGAGATCGGCAAATCAAAGGGAGGGAGCTCGGGGCTATCGCGCACACCGGAGAGGAGGGGGAATCTGACCTGGTGATTATGCCGCCGGCGGGATCTTGGCCAAGGCATGGTGGATGGGTGCCGTGATGGCCTGCTACGCTGGGATGAGATGGAGATAATTAGGAATTAGGTTAGGGTTAAGAATTGAGGAGATTAAATAGATAAGTTATTGGGTTTTGGGTTGATGGATGGGATCCAAATTGGAAAAAGTATTGGGTATATGGTTTAGGCCTGGGCTGTTTGCTGGGCTTAACAAACAAAAGAAAAAGGTGAGAAAGAATGATGAAAATGACTTGATGGGTTGGGCTCCTATGGGCTTGGGAAAAAGAAAAGGAAAAAGAATAGCACCAATAGCATATTAATATTAATTATAATAACAATAACAATAATAATGATAGTGATGATAATAATAATGCACCAACAATGATAATAACCAGGGACTACATATTAATACAGACTTAAAATAATTTTCATATTTAATATATTAATAATCATGAGAAGAAGTATTTTATTAAGTTAATAAAATAATTAGTAAATCAAAATAAATACTTTAGAAAAATGGAAATACAGTATTATCAAGTAGGGGTTATTACATTCTACCCACCTTAATAAAAATTTCGTCCTCGAAATTTCAAATAAAGCAGGGAATGATAAAAGAATCCAAAATCAAGAGAGAACACAACAAGCTTCCACATCGCCTCGTTGGGACACCACAATTCCGCTGCGCGCTCTGATCTCTGCTACTATCTTCAACATGGAGTAACCGATCTCAAGAGATAGAATCAGGAGGAATGAATAGGAAGGAAGGATGAAATCAAGATGGACATCCAAATCACTCTAATTGAAGTGTTGGAATCATGAATATCAACAGATCAAGAACGGAATTCCAAAGGGAGGACGATCAATTTCCAAATGGAGTCAATATTATCACGTGAATAGTATATGTATATTGCAGTGTCAACATAACTGTCTCAGGTTACAGGTAGGAACTAGGTTCTCTTTTATGTCGAAAACCTAGGCTCTGATACCACTCTGTAACGCCCCGATCCTAAAGATACGGAGACGTTATGGCGACGCATATACGCGAGGAAAATACCCCACGTATACACGCTAAGCCTCAATTGTAACCTGAACAAGCTATAAATTAGAACTAAAATAATCATCGATCACTGCAATAATACATATAGTCAACCACGCATGATATCATATGAATCAAGAGCTAGAATAGTGACTGGAATAAGAACTGAACTGATATGACAAGAATCAGGAAGTAATATGAAAGCTAAAAAGATAAGAGTACCAGAATAGAATAGGAAGAAGCTCCAGCTATTCGCAAAGCGTACCGTCTCATCGAATACCTGCACAATAGAAACAATCGTCCAATATCTGGACGTGCAAATCCAGGGTCGTCAGAACGCGACCATAATGAGTGTGTGTGTAAAGGGGAAAGAACTCGTGCAGAAGAAACAATGTGCATAAATAGTAGTAAGAGCAACAGTAAATAGAAAAGACTAAATAACAAGATAAATAGCTGAACAGTAATACACATGATAATAACATGAATAAAGGTAGAATATAACTGGCACAACTGTAAATATGCAATCAATGTCAAGGCGTGTAATCTATCACATGTTACTAGGTTGGTATCTAAATCTGCTCATGGTTACAATCATATTCCTATCATAGCATACATATACACAGTCAAATAATTATAGTCAGTCACAACACATTATAACAGTTTATTATCATTTATTATGTCAGCGAACACCAATTGCCCCCTGTAATAGACGCATCCCATACTACGCCTACTACATGTGTCAATCAGGGTCCTAAGTTATTGAAACTGATTGGTTGGAGACATTGTCCATGCTTTAGGTGGGTCCCGTACATACCCGGGACCACGGCCTCAGTTTCCTGGCGCTGAACCAGGCCGTACCGCTAGGTACTCAGTAACAGTAACAGTAATCTCACTGTGAAAACAGTGGAACAATAACAATACAGGTGGGATGCCAGTCATCCCCTAGGAACCCTGCAGTGGAACCCTCAGTCGGCTGCGCAACCTGTATCCTAAGTTCACCCAAAATACAGACGCTGTCTCCTCCATCAATTTCCCCAATCCCAGTGTAAGTTGTTCAATTACTTTATTATTTATTTCAGTTCAGATAAATCAGTCAATGTCCATGTTCTCTAGAATACTGGGACGATACGGTGACAGTAACAATAACAGTACAGTAATAGTAAATCAGTGATCGTATACACGGTGAACAATATCAGTAACAGTAACAGTAACAGTAACCGTGTATGCGATGAACAATAGGACTGTACCGTGGTTACGGTCAAACAATCATTTCCCAGTAACTTCAATAACATGGATAAAATAACAGTAACAGTCTAGCTACTGCTCAATAAACAGTCTCAACTAAAGCTGACCATAATCTCATCCATTCATACTAAAGAGATATCAGTAACTAATCCATCAACTTATATTCCCAATACCATCCTTGTAAATCGTTAAGTATCAGTCCGTATCAGTGTAAGCCAAAACGGTAAACTATCATATCAATGAATCTGCAATTAGTCCTCTCCTCAATACCAATATGTCCTAATCCTATAACCCTCAATAACTGAGATCAAATAATAACTATTATCAAACTCCAAGATGTAGATCACCATCATAATAAGTCATCTCTGTTAACTGAAATAATCAATAACCAATCATGAAGTATATGGTATGTCCTCGAGATCAACAAGTCAATACATATTGAATTATATCTAAACAGTCAACATCCTCAATAAGTAATCTAGAATATCTACTCTTGATAATCAACATCAACAACATAGCATCTAACAGATCCCAAATGCCTGCAACGTCAATCTCACCACAATACAAGACAGGCTCCAATAAAAAGGAATATAGATCCTGGATAACCTCTAACTTAAGATCAATTTAAGTCACAACTCAACTAATCCAGTCATATCTGATATGTCCTCAATACTCAACTAATAAAGTCAGGTCTAATTACTGATCATCATACAATGTAAATAGCATAAGTCCCAGATCAATCCAAAGTCATCCTATCTAACTTACATTCCCAACAGTTACATGATCGTCAAGTATCAATATACATCAAAGAATCTGATATAATAATTATCATTCCAACATATATCCATAATCAAGCTCAGCTCTCTCACTCTAACAATTTAATCTGATTCCCGAATCATCAAGGGTTCACACTTCTATTAAGATCAAACATGATATCCCAATACCCGGTATCACAACATATCATCTACATGCATCTAAGTTCTATTAGATCAAGTCATTACTACCACTATCCACCTCTTGAAATCATATACATACATCAATAGTCATCACATAATCCATGGGTGAAGTCCCAATCCAATAAGGAAACCATACTCAACTGACAGCCCAATAATAGTCGACTAGGGAAATACACAAGTCGACTAGAGGTTGGTGTAGTCGACTAATCAAGTGGGTATAGTCGACTACACCAAGGTCAAGTCGACTGACAGGGTAAGGTAAGTCGACTGATACAGATACAGAGAGTTACACCACTTTCAGGTCCACCTATTAGTCGACTAGGCTCCTGGGTTAGTCGACTAACAGAGTGTATTAGTCGACTAACACCTCTACCTGGACACAAAATCTGAGATACATCAACACTTATTCTTCTCATATTCTCTCCAGTACTTACATACTTTTCAACACACATGTCTACACTAGTAATCTAAGTATTCATATGGTAAATAAAGGGTTCCAACATCATAGACATGTACATCTCCTATTCTATGCATTCATCATGTAAAATAAGGGAATGGCAAATCCACTACCATACCAAGAGATCTCCATACATAAACATGTAATCTAAGTATTCTACTCAACAATTACATCACATATAAAATAATGGCTGCGATCACTTAATAAATAAAGAGAGAGAGAAAGAGAGAGACACTCACATTGGGGAATCTGGTCGTCGCCGGGCGAGTCGCCGTTACGGTCACTGTGGTGCCGCTCTTCGCTGTTGGACTGCATGGGAAGGTAGCCAGGGTGCTAGAGAAGGCCACCGTGCCGGTCTCCGACGACGACCTGGCGTGGATCAGGAGAACTCGCTGCTCGCCTATCATGTGCGCTGGTTCTGGATCGCCGTGCTGCTGCTCTCCTTCCTGTGCTGCTGGTCCGGATCTCACCAAACAAATCCAAAATGCTGTAACACGCAACCAATACATACAAATAATTATAAATACACGCTAAACACTCACATGTGCATACGAACATATACGCGTACACGTACACATACGTATACAAGCATACATATACATACATACATAATATGTAAATATACACGTATACCCATGCACATACAAGCGAATGAATGCACTATATATATATATATACATAGCCAATTAATTAAAGACGCACATATATAATATAGGCACCCACTTATATACCTTATCCTTAAGCAAATAATTAAAACATGTACAATGTAAATACATACCCACAAGAAGGAAATTCAAGAATGCCATTGGTGAACTTGCGGCGCGCCGACGGAGGTTTCGACGGAGGCGTCCGGGGTCGCGAAAGGTGTCGTTGGATAGAGCAACTCGCCGTGAAGGGCGTGGGGTGCGTTCGCGCTCGCCGACGGCGATCTACGGCATCCCGCGGAGGGCCGGAAAATGGCTCGGAGTAGGATTTGCCGCACAAAGGAAACACATTGAATTAAATACACTTACACAATTAAGCACCACACCCATGCAATTCAACACTAAAAATTAGTCACCTGTACACATTTTATTCTAACACTAAAATGTATACATACAATAATTATATATAAAAAGGTGAGAAGTGAAACTCACCAAGCCTCACGGCCAATGGGAAAAGGGGCACGGCAATGGAAACAGGGAGGGGCGGCCATGGGCTGTCATTGGTGAAGTTTCGGCCAGAAGAAGCAAGGGGAGAGGGGCTCCTGTGGACTTGGTGCTGCAAATTGGGGAGATCTGGTGGCCACGGATGTGCGCTGCAAGGAGGAGCACGGCCAAGCTGCTGGATGCAGATTGGGGCAGCCGGAGGGGAGTCTGCCGTCGATGGAGGGGAGACCTGCGGCCTGCTGCCCTGCCGAGTGCCGCTGGAGAGGAGGGGGGATCCGGTCATGAAGGCGGAGGAGATCGGCAAATCAAAGGGAGGGAGCTCGAGGCTGTCGCGCACACTGGAAAGGAGGGGGAATCCGACCTGGTGATTATGCCGCCGGCGGGATCTTGGCCAAGGCATGGTGGATGGGCGCCGTGATGGCCTGCTGCGCTGGGATGAGATGGAGATAATTAGGAATTAGGTTAGGGTTAAGAATTGAGGAGATTAAATAGATAAGTTATTGGGTTTTGGGTTGATGGATGGGATCCAAATTGGAAAAAGTATTGGGTATATGGTTTAGGCCTGGGCTGTTTGCTGGGCTTAACAAACAAAAGAAAAAGGTGAGAAGGAATGATGAAAATGACTTGATGGGTTGGGCTCCTATGGGCTGGGAAAAAGAAAAGGAAAAAGAATAGCACCAATAGCATATTAATATTAATTATAATAACAATAATAATGATAGTGATGATAATAATAATATACCAACAATAATAATAACCAGGGACTACATATTAATCAGACTTAAAATAATTTTCATATTTAATATATTAATAATCATGAGAAGAAGTATTTTATTAAGTTAATAAAATAATTAGTAAATCAAAACAAATACTTTAGAAAAATGGAAATACAGTATTATCAAGTAGGGGTTATTACAGTTATATGATTTTTAGAGGGTTTTTGGATGGGTTTTTGGTGATTTCTAGAGTGAGAAAGGTGGAGGGAGAGAGGGAGTGCGGCCGACTGTTTTTAGCACGTGTGGGAGAAGATAATGAAGTGGAGAAGAAGCTTGCGTAAGAAGCCAAAGGGTTGGCTTCTTCGGGAAGCCATAAAAACTTCTAGAAAAATAGAGAAAAGAAAAAGAAAAAGGAAAAAGAAAAAGAAATAGAAATGTAATTATTGGTTTGTTGGGGGGTTATGTCTAAATGTCCCATAAGAAAATAATATAAAAATTAAAAAGAAGAAAATTAGAAAAGAAATGAATTTAGAAATGAAAGAAAAGAAAAATCGGAGGAGAGAGAAAATAATTTAATTAAATAATTATTTAAAATTAAAATTATGAAATTTCTAGGGAAGAATCTAGTGTCAGTGGAGTCTCATGCAAAAATTTCAGGTCAAACGGAGAAAAATACACACATGAAATGCATATACAAGTTCAAAATGTCGAAAAACGTAAAAAGATAAGTATCCTGAAATCGGGGTATTACATTTTATTTCTTGATTATTTTTTTCACATTTTTTATATTTGTTTGGTTTGTTTTATTTGTTTTGTTGCGAGCTCTGGTGCAAGTAAGGTTCAGCCCTCAACCTTACATGAAAATCTATTATGATCTAGGATAAAACGATTTAATTTTTTTAAAAAGTCAAACATATCACAACAACCGCCATGAAGTATTATCTTTCACGGTGGTTATTTTTAGAACCTTATTGAAAGATTAAAATTTTCACAGACATATCACAGCGGTTATAACCATAATCATCGTGAAATATTATCTTTAATGACGGTTAATTCTAGAACCACCGTAAAAGGTTAATTCATATTCATTTAATGACGGTTATATATATAACTGCCCGTTAAACTGGACTTTGCATGGTGCTTTTCTGGAAAACCGCCGTGAAATGTTCGTGTATTCATTGAGCTTATTCTAAAAAACATCGTGACATGGTTGGTTTGACGTGGGCTAAAACGGTCCCAGATGGTGATTTTTGACCTGAAGTTATTGTTGTTTAATGATGATTTTAAAGCGCGGTAGAGGCCCATTTCTATTGTAGTAACAGAGTCATGGACCCCAAACTCTGGTGAATTATTTGTGGTACACCTTCATTCACTCATTACGAGAAAGTGAGCAGCTGGTGGTGCCCGACGAGAGGAGAGAGATAGAGGTGAGGCTGAATGGGGTCCCATGACACCCTATGAATCTCCTCTGTATCTCTCTTCTCCTAGGGCGCCATCTCAGTGTTCAAGGAGCACCTTCACTTGTTGCCAAACCTTTGCTTGTTTTTGAAGTTGCTATTTTTGTCTTAATAGTGTACGAATGATGACTGTTCCTGACTCCTTGTCTATGATAATAATATTTCGTCCTATTGGGAATTATTAACACGTGAACCAGGACCACGTTCGCGTGTTAATAATTCTCATCATCAGCTTTCACTAAAGGGCCTGTTTGGTTAAGGGTGGAAGTGAGGAAGTGAAGAAGTGAGGAAGTGGTAATAGTTCCTTTTGGAACTTGAGAATTGGTTAGTAAGCTTTCCGGTGTTTGGATGTTGTTGGAAAATATGATTTGGAAAATGTTTTGTCTTTTCCAGCGTTTGGATGGTAATGTGAAAGTGAAAGTGAAAAAGTTGACCACAAAGTTGACCGCAAAATATTACTAAAATAAAAATTAATTAAGAAAAATAAAAAATGGACTGTAATTAGAATGCAAGTGAGATTTACATGATCAAAAAATTAATTGTTTTGTGTTACAACTTATTAAAATGAGATTTACATGACCACAAAATTAACTGTAACACTCTAGAAGTGAGGAAATTGTTGTGTAAAAGAGAAAAGAAAAGAGAAAGAAAAGGGGTTTCTTATTTTCTTTTTCCGGTGTTTGAATAGTAGGGAAGTGAGCAATTATACTTCCCCATTTCCTTACTTCCGCTCACTTCCTTGCAACCAAACAAACTCTGGTGAATTATTTGTGGTACACCTTCATTCACTCATTGCGAGAAAGTGAGCAGCTGGTTGTGCCCGGCGAGAGGAGAGAGATAGATGTGAGGCTGAATGGGGTCCCATGACACCCTATGAATCTCCTCTGTATCTCTCTTCTCCTAGGGCGCCATCTCAGTGTTCAAGGAGCACCTTCACTTGTTGTCAAACCTTTGCATGTTTTCGAAGTTGCTATTTTTGTCTTAATAGTGTACGAATGATGACTGTTCCTGACTCCTTGTCTACAATAATAATATTTCGTCCTATTGGGAATTATTAACATGTGAACCAGGACCACGTTCGCGTGTTAATAATTCTCATCATTAGCTTTCACTAAAGATGCTTGCTCACATGTCCACGTCCCCATCTCCATCTATGCATGCAAAGTTTCCTGTTAGATTTATGGAAATACTGAAATAAATGCTTTTATTTTAAAATTATGAAAATATTTGGCACTATAGTGTGGGGCCGCAATCTCAAACCTGAAAGAGACAGTTAGCAAGAAAGTATTATCGCCTTCTGTCAGTATATAAAACTCTGAAATATTATTATAGTTTACTAAAGTTGCTTGTCCACCACCACGTGTCTACAATGATATTATTTCGTCTTATTGGTCCTGTTGTCTGCTTATACAGTCTCAATTATTTGCTCTGCGAAGTGATCAACAATGCATGTGCTTCACATGTACGGATAATTTCCAAACAAATTTCGATGATTTTTTGAGATACCTACACCTTGCTTACAACCAGGAATTAATGCTTAGGTACATAATTATCTATTTTAAAAAGATCTTTTTATATATCATAACCATTTGTTTTCTTTCTATTAAAATTATGTTAAGTTTTGTTTTGAAGTAAATTATTTTATTAAACTGTAAAACATGCGCTGTTGGTTTGGGTTTGGTTGAAAGCATTTGCTGGTTGATTCGTTTTCATGCGTCCTGTGGCACTTTAGATTAAGAATTTTGGAAATTTGTTTTATGGCCATTAAATGGAATTAATTTTTGCTAATCAGTCAAACAAAGTTCTTGGCCCTCAGAATTTATAGGAATCGGGTCGGAAAAGAAATAGAGAACGGAGTCTATTTTCACGTCGCGTCCAGTGGGCCAGCCCGTTAATTGGACCTAGATGCTGACTAGAGCTGCATTTGTCCCGTTCTGGGCTGTGTCATTGTGCCGGAACAATTTACAGAGGCCACGTCACACTCCTGTTAGATATTTGTATTTTACACCTTCATGCCTCGTGCAATTTTTTTTTTTTACATTTATATTAGTGTACAAATTAACAATAAATAAAGGCCAAATATCTCAGTTTCCGCCACCAAATGTGTTAAATCAATGTAAAATCTTGAAAATTCATATCAAATCAGACGAAATGTATTAATGCATTTTGCGCCAACCAATACCTCGGCAAGGAAATGTATTATAAAAAAAATATGGATGCGTGATCCAGTGCACCACGAGTAGTTTGGAAATTCCTCAGTTTCTAAGATAAATAAAATCAAAATATATGGTCTAGAAGTATTAAAACTTTTTTTAATAATATCTAAAAATATCGTGAACCATGTATCATAGACTAAGAAAAAAGAAATATTCGAAACTGAAGTAAAATTTTCAAATATTTCAACACACATGCCATGGTGTCTGTGGATTCAATCTTGAAATGGGTAACATTTTACCCGTTATATATTTTCTATATTATGTTCACCCATTAGTGCAAACTCCTAGCTTTGTCTCTTATCTTTAAAGTATATTAATATGTTTGACTTTCAATTATTTCAATTTTCTATAATGGTTCACAAATGCAGCACTCATGTGGAGTGTGATCCTCAACATTCTAGTATGTTTATCGGAAGATCACAGTGTTGATGTAACTTCTGCTTCATATATAGCGAAAGGCAGAGGCATGTTCTTCAGAAAATAAAAAAAGTAGCCCCCTGGGTGATTCCCTATTTAACATTTAAGGTTAATTACAACTAAAACACTGGGTAATTCATAAGGAATCAGTCTACGCACCAAAATAGAAAAGTGAATGCAGCTAAATAACAGAGAAGTCATCGTAAACACAATTAAAATACGTTAAAACCCGAAAAGAAAAAAAAAACCACACACAGAGAGAGAAGTTCCACTATACCAATGACGATTACAATAGGGTTATCTAGATTTGAGTGAACGTGATCCTTTTCTCGTTAGAAGAGATCTCTTATTTATACAAATTATGTCAAATAGAGAAAACTAGGGAGTCATGCTCAGTTTGAATACCTTAATTCTGTATCTTGATAATGGTTGAGCTAAACACCCGAATTTGAATAAATATAGGAGAGAGTTCATTTCTATCTTGTGGTTCTCGCTTGGCTGTAGATAAGGACGAACTTCTCCCGAGAGGTAACTATCTCGTTTGAATTAGAATTGAGATTAAGGATAGAGATTTTTGTAGTCGGATCTGATTTTTTTGTTCATCACCCGATCCGTTCAAAATTCGAACTGGGCGAAGGCACCGGGTTGAATGTTCTAGAAGCAGCCACGCGTCTCACATCCGTCAGAGCTTGGATAGGAATGTGTCATGATCTTGAGCAGGTCAGAAACTGACTATTATAGATGTTCTCTTTGCTCCCTTTTCTTCTGTCGAAAACTCTCCCTCAGAGAATTACAGGTTCTCGGAGTATCCAATGTAGAGAAGGAACGAATGAAATAAGAACTTTCTGGGTCTGGACTCAAGGTGCTTATTGTCGCTTCAAATTTTATCTTGTAGTGGCATGCGTGATCATACAGTCTGGCAGAACCTTAAATGTGTGTCACATCCGGTGCAGCGCCGATCAAATTACCATCTCTTGTACGATGCGGCATTCGAGGTGGGTACTGTGTATCTGAAGTGACCGTGTTGATTGTATTTACCGTAACACGTGTAGGGCGCTGATCGAGTGACGGTTCATTTTCCTAGGGTTTAAGAGGGTTATACTATGAGGTTTTGGGCACTTTTCCCAAATTTCTGCTTCATCTTCTTCTTTCATGTCTTCCTCTAATCTTTTGGTGTTTGAATCTCTGTTGTTTCTTTATTTCTATTGAAAATGAAGAAAGGAGAGAAATCCAGTCCTTCCGATGGATCGGACAAAGGGAAGACCATCGTGGAAGAGAAGGGGAAAAGAACTTCACATCGTATCAGGATCGGGATGGACTTCGATATAAAAACCTCTAAGCTTCATGACTAGGAGTCGGTGGATAAATACCTGGCTAGTTATGGCTTTTCGTTGGCGTCTGAAGATAAAAATTGAGTTTTACCCCAATAATGCTGATGTTTCTTCGGCCCCGCCTGATAAGGAGTGTGTGTATATGCATCCCGTGGTGCTGGCACTAGGGTTAAGGCTGCCAATGATAAAGTTCATTCGCAGTGTTTTGATTTTTTTTATGGGGTCTCCCCCTCTCAACTATAGGCAGTGGTCTGGCGTACTATTTTGGGGTTTGAGGCCCTCTGCTATTTGTACGCTCTCGAGGCATGTCATTGTGAGGTTTTCAGTGCCGCGTGCTTACTGAGGAAGACCACCCTGGGTGCATGCTACTTTATCTCCCGGAGCGAGGTGGAAAAGATTGTCGTCAACATGGTTGACAGCAATCGCGGCATGCTGGACACCGTGGTTTGGGTGTCTGATCCATGGGATGTCGACTCAGAAGATGAGCGAGAGGATGTCCTGGTTGTCTTGAATTTGGACACAGGTACTCACAGGGGGACCTTGTCTACCATCGATGTCAAAGTGAAGTTGAGAAAGAGTCATCGACTTTAATAATCACAATTGGTGTTGGTTGCTGAATCCAAATAGACCTCCAGTACCACCAGTTATTCTGAGCGTGCCTGCTTCAGGTAAGGGTCAGCTTGCCCCGAATCTGAGGAGTCTATTAGGGAGGAGAGCAATATTGACTCCAATACAGAGGAATCTACCCGAGGGGTGAGCCAACCAATCGTTAGTCCTGGGAAACCGAGAGTCCGAGAGGAGATGGATCCCGACAAGAAGAAGAGGTACCCGCTCAGTTTTCGCGCCTTCCATGACCAGGGGTATGTTCAGGATTCTCTAGGCTTTTTTGTGGAAACTGAATTTTGATATCTTATTTCTTTTTACAAAAGAAGTATCAGTTTTGGTTTGATGAATCCGATGATGAGGGGATGATGAGCTTGCTGGAAACCGCGACCACTTCCCCGTGCGCAACCACTTCCCTTTGCGCGCCATAGAGCAGCTCTTCATCGCCGAGGAGGGTAGGGTTGGATTCCCCGTTCGTGTGGAAGATGCCTAGAGGACTTCATCCACCCTCGGACTGCCGAATATGTCACAGATACAGCCGCGGTGGTGCCAGCAGACCCTTTTACTTCTACATTGCCCCGACCGAGGATGGGACTGAGGCGATGGTGCCCCTAGCTTAGATGATGCTGGACTTGGGTCTTCACATGGCTTGATGGGTGGACACTACTGAGCTTCTTCCGTCTGCAGACGGTGCAAGGATCACCAACGGTGTTAACTTCATTTGGTTGTTGCCCAGTCCGTCGATGTGTCTTAGGGTCGGACCAGTCCCGATCTTGAATTGGGATTATTTATCGAATTGGGTTGTCGAGGTGGCTCATGGGTATGGAGATTTCTTCAGAGGGCTTGAAGAACTCAAAGCTCTCCCTTCGAAAGATGGAGGCAGCGCAATGAGGTTTTCAGGGTAAGTAGCACAATGACTTTGTCTGACATTATTTGTTTGTGAGCCATTTAACTTTCAGCCTTCCTTTTAGAATGCAATACTTATCTTGGAGTTGTTGGATGACAAACGGGGGACACCCTGAAGGTGAAGGAGAGCGGTGGCTGATTTGCGCCGAGGGATGGAGGAGTTTGTTGTTGCGAAGAAAGCAACGACTGAGATCAGTCGGCTCAAAGAGGATTTGTACCATGAGATGAGGGCTTGCTCGAGTCAGGAAGAAGAGCTGGTGCGGCTCAGGGAGAAGCTGGCACGGACTTTGGGAGGAGCTAGGAAAAAAGGCTCAAATATGTGAAGAAGGACTCAAAGCTGTATCAAAGAGAGTCTACAATGCTGGCTACTTAACAAGCACTTGAAGAGGGGGACAACGTATAGATGGTGTAGAAACTACCCTAATATCCGAGCAGGATGCTTTTGAGGAAGCAATGGAGTGCCTTAATAATGACTTGGGTAGGTGATCGTACACATATTTTGCATTCTTTTTATTACACTCCTACATTTATCGTGTAATAAATCTGCTAATTTTCTTGCCTTAAATGTCTATTTCGCAGAAGATAATCATGAAGAGAAAGAGGATTAAACCAAATAAATATCATTTAAAATTAGATTTAACTGGATATATTTTGTTAGCTGAGGATGATCCCAGATCTAGTTAGAACAAATAAAAAATTGGGGCAAATGATCAGCTTAAGATCGGAGCAAATCAGAAAAGATAATACCAAATGAAAACTAGTAAAATTTGAAATTTTATAAATTCATTTTGGTTAGATAAAGATCAACCAAGGATAATATCAAATATAGAGTCTAAATTCAAAATCTAAAGGGATAAACGGATGGAGAGAAGATCAACGGATGAGATGAAGTAATTTTGACTGGATATATTTTAGTATTTGAATCATAACTTTCGCTACTAAAACTCAAATCTGATAATTCAAGATAATACAGAAAGAAGACTTAAAGGGCTACAACTCTTAAGTTAATCACTATTTCTAATTCTATTATTTGATAAGTTTATTCAGCAATCAACACGTCAACAAGCTGTAGATCAGAACTGAATATTCACATAAAATTAAGTTTGGAGATAAGGAGAGGATTCAAATTCAGAAATAGGCAGCTCTTCCTATTTTTAACTCTTTTATTTATCCATTTCTATATTATAAATACTCCACACATCAGAGGCAGAGAGACGATCAAGCAGAGATGGATTCTTAGGCCAGTTTTTTCATTTTTTTAGTGTAGGTTTTTATTTTTTTCCTTTTATGCAATTTTTACTTTTCTTTTGTAACTGAGAAGAGAGACGAGTTTCATGGAGGAATGAGAGCGATCTTATACTGAAGGTGATACCAGTGTAAGTAAGTCTTTTCTTTTATTGTTATTTGAATCGAATCAAAGTTTTTTTTCCTTTTTTACTCTTATTTTTGTTTACTTTCCACTGATGTGTTTGCAGTGCAAGTGAATTCGATAGCATCAAGACTGCTTCGCCATTGCAAGTGCCCTGATGGCCTGTGATGATGAACAACCATTCTTTCGTTAGTTTTGCTTGCCCTTTTATACAAGTGTAGATCGAGAATGGAGAAGATCCTACACGCCATGCCTGATCGCCTTCAAAGATTAGGTAAGTCGTAGTTACAAATCTAAGGTATATGAGCACTAAAGGTATAATTTTTAATTTCTTTCTTTTAATTCTTTAGTTCAGATCACCACAATCTCGCAACTCTTTTATTCACTCTTTTAATTTTTTTCTTTAACTTTAATTTTTTATTTTACAAAATCATCATCTTTTCATCTACCACTTTCACAATCTAACATAACTTATTTTTTCTTTTAAAGAATAAAAGAAAACTTTAACCATTCTTTGTAGCATAAAAGAGAACTTGCAAAAAAGCTTTCATCGCTATTCCTTCCTTATGGATCACGATCCCATAGCCACTTGCTATCGCGGTAGCATTGAGTACCTTGCACTCTTATTCTTAAAATTTGAAATTATGTATTCTTGTGTGCAGGTTCCTGTTGGCCCAAAGGCCCTTCACCCTAGTTTTGATGATGATCAACTCATGTAGTTATAGTTACTAATGATCTTGTGCTAATTAGTGACAGATTCATGATCAAGATCTTAGTAGGTGCATAGCTCAACAAAGGAAAAAAGAACAAGATTTGGAGCTTGCATGTGGTGATCCAAGAGTTTTTGGATCAAGCTTGGACCAAGTCAAGAAGATGAGAAGCCTTCAAGTGAAGACTTCAAGAAGATGAAGACTTGTGTCTAGGTATAGAATTTTTGTTTTAGTAAAAAAAAAAATGTAAAGGATAGATAGTTGGTGGATTGCTCAAGTTATATCACACACACACACTCTTGATAGAACTCTTGATTTAATTGATTTCATAAAAGATTTCTTTTTAGAAAAGAATTTTTATTTAGAACAAAGATTTTCTTTGAGACAAAATATTTATCTTGGATTTTGGTATTTCAAGTTTGCATATCTTATAACCAAAACCATACTTAGTGCTTATTATCAAAAACATAGATATTTCTTATTGATTGTGTAGTGGATCATATCCATACACACTATGCTTTAAAATGAACTCAAATATCTTGTTTTTGTATTTGATGAAGATTTAGAAAAACAAGTTTGGAAAAACATGTTTTGGAAAAATACATTTTGGTTATTGAGCTAATATTTCCAGGTTACAAAAATAGACCAAAACATCTATAACATGTCTTGATTTTGTGCAAGCATGTTTGTTCTTTCAAGTATATTGGTAAAACTATTTTGTAGAATTTCTATGTATTTTTAGGATTTTATAAAAGATTTTTAAATCCTGTTTTCTGACCTGGAAACTGGCTGACAGGCCAAACGGTCGACCGGTCCGGTCGACCGATGTGCACAGCCCTGTGCACGTTGTCAGCACAGTGGCCGTCGACCGGGTCGGTCGACCGACCAAGAGAGCTTTGCTCTCTGGAAATATCAGTCGACCGGGCCGGTCGACCGACAGTTCATTCCAGGTTATCGGTCGACCGAGCCGGTCGACCGGTGGCTGCAACGGTCAGAAAAATGACCGTTGGCCGGTCGACCGGCGGTCGACCGACAGCACTGACACAGCCCCAACGGCTCTATTTTCTGGGAGCCTATAAAAAGGGGTTTTGTCTATTGTTTTGAGGTTAAGATTTTGGAGACCTTTGAGCTAGTTTTTCCAACTGATTTCAGAAGTTCTCTCCACATATTTGAGTGCAAATATTTCCCATCTTAAAGGGAGTTTTTATCAAGAGAGTGTTAAGTGATTCTTTGAGTTTTTCACCATAGTCTTTCCTTGCTTTTCTCACACCACACTTGAGCTATCCATTGCTAGATATTCCTATAGGTGTGTTGTAGTGAGAGTGCTCTTTAGGTGATCAAGTGTTGTGATCATCAAAGAGATCTTTTCTTGTATTTGAGGAAACGGGCAAGTGTGCTCGTTGTTGGTGGTTGGAGTTCGGTTGTGAACTCTTGGTGGTTCGAGGTACGGCCTCGGCGAGTTGGTGGACTTGCGTGTGTACGGGACTTGGGAGTCCGAGGGTTTGTAGGTGTACGGCACCGAGGAGAGATCCGGTGGGATCTTACATAGTGGAAATCCTTCGTGTGTCGAAGGCGGGGATGTAGAGCAAGTGTGCTCGAACCTCGAAACAAACCCTTTGTGTTTGCGATTGCTTACTCTTCCCCCTCTCTCTCTTTGTCTCTTTTATATCTTGCATTTACTTTCATTGTGTTCATCTTATATATGCATGATATATACCCTTGTGCTTAATTGATATATAATTGCGTGGGATTGTTGTTAACACTAGTATTCAACCAAGAGAGCCAACGCGGCACCTCAACCCATTCAAGGGGAATCTAAAGGAGCTTGTCCAGAGCCTCGCAAGGGGAATTCGGCAACACTCTTGAGTTATACATAAGTGTTTAATTAAAAGAAATTTTAATTTGGTCAACTTAGTTTTAATTCCGCATTATTTGTTCACAAGTGACCATTAGATTAGCCATCACCTATTCACCCCCCCTCTAGGTGATCTTACAATTGGTATCAGAGCTAGTGCTCTTGATAAGGGTCTAACAACCTAAGAGTTAAAGATCCTACATTTAGGCTAATCATAATATTTGTTGTACACACACACCTCACCATGGACTTTATGTCACCACCCACCTTTGATATTCTTAACATCCACATTTGGAAAGTTAAGATGTCATTATTCCTAAAAGCCCTAGGTTATAATGTATATCTTGCCACTACTAATAATGCTTATTGTATAGATGGTAAGAATCTTGAGGCTAATACAAAAGCCCTACATGCTTTAAAGAGCACCCTAAATGATGATTATTTATGTAGGGTTGCTAATATTGATATGGCTTTTGTAGTATGGAACACCCTCATCTCCCTTGGCGAAAATGAACAATACTATGCGGGGAGCTATTCGGATGTTGGAAGCGACACCTCCAACAAGTGCTACATGGTCCAAGGGGATGACCCCCTTGAGGTAACTTCCGAATCCGAGGATGAGGACATGTCATATGATGAGCTTACTTCATTTTGCCATATGATTATTGAAAAATATGACATGATAAAGAAAGAAAATAAAAATTTGAAAAGGACATTGCTTGCATGCATATAGAACAAGACTCTTTTAGAGATAACATTGCATGCTTAGAAAAAGACAACAATTTTGAAAAAGAAATTTGATTGCATGCATGTAGAAAATGATTCTCTTAGAAATAAACTTGCATGTTTAGAAAAAGAAAATGAGAATTTGAAAAATGAGAATGTTTCCCTTATGTCTAAATTGAATGATTTATGTGAAGGGAATATGTCTTTGAAGGATAAGATTGATATGGTAGAAAAACAAAAAGAAAGTATTTTGCAAGAAAACAAATCTTTAAAAAGAAATTTTGTTGAAAAAGAAAAAGATAATGTTTCACAAAAGAAAAAGAAAAATGATTCTTCATCTCATCATGCTTTTCATGCCACTACTAATGAGATTAAGAACTTGAAAAATAAGATAAATAATTTGAGCTCAAATTTGAGCACATGTGCATTTAACCATTCTAAGTTGGAATCTTTGTTTCAAAAGAAACAAGTTCCTCATGCTCATGCACATCATCATACTCATCATGCTCATGCTTATGGTGCACATCACGATCACAATCACACTCATAAGCATCATGCTAAGGTGTACATTTGTACACATTGCGGTCGCAAAGGCCATCTAGCAAGATATTGTTTTGATAAGAAACCATACTTATATTTTGCTAAGTATAATAGATTTTGGGTTCCTTACAACAATGCTAACCCCAAAGGACCCAAGAAAACATGGGTACCAAAACCCCCACCTTTTGATTTTGATGTAGGTGAGGGCTCTCACAAAACGTGAGAGGATTGGTGCCTTGGTAGTGAATGCAATGGATATGATGGACACTCTTATAGATGCATTGCTATCAAGGAAATCTTGGTGGGAAAGACCACCATACTTGGAGCTTTGGAGTTGGTAACAACCTCTAAACTCCTATTTTATTTATGTACATGCTTTTACTTTATCATACTCATAGCATGTTTATGTTTTAAGATTTTGTGTGCTTCATGTGGTATTTACATGCTTAGATGTAGATTTGTCAAACTTGTATGTATACATATACAAATAGTGAATTACAATTGACTCTCAAATAATTTGAACTTCATGCTCACTTGTATCCACTTTATGCATATGTATAATCTAGTTTTGATGATTCTCTTTTATACATGTTTTACCTATTTTAGTGATTTACTTCATGTATATGGGTGCTTAATTCAAATCCAATAAATATACATGTATACCCGTGAGTCTCTTGCCTTCATGCAAACATTTAATAGACTCTTTTATTTTTGGGATATGTATGCATATTGTTAGATTTGTATAAACCATACATATACCATGAAAATTGTTGATTTTAGTGAAAAATGATTTTTTTTTCATGATTTGTTGTTAAAAATTTGACTTATGATCGTTTTGGGCCTCAATGACTATTTTCATGTAGATACTATTTACATAACTTTTGAACACTCTATCTTTAAGAAAATATATATGTTGAGCTTTATGGAATATGAGTGCTTGAACTTTTATGTATTTAGTATTATTCATGAAAAACATATGATTTTTTATTTATGAAGGATCTTTAACTAGTTTGTCAAAAATCCATTTAAACTAGTTATCTATTCTTCAAGTATTGCACATGATTCTATTTTTATGGATAAATTCTTTTGTGATTTCAAAATTTTTGATGCTTCATTGTATTGAATATTAGTTTAGATGTTAGTATTTGTCAACACTTGGATTTATACTTGTACACCTTATGGACCACAAATAAATCTATATATGATTGGGTTGAATGCTTATTTGTGCCTATTAGATGTACTAGTATAGCCTTATGTTGATGATCATTACATTCTTAAACTTGTATTCCCATTCGGATTTATGTTATGATCATGTATTTTCATTTCATGTATATGGTTATTTTGCCAAAACATTAAGATATACATGGATACCTCTTGAGTCATTTGCCTTTCATGCAAATCTATATATATGGACTCAATTGTGTTAGAGATATGTATGTATGCTTCTTGTATTGACAAAACATACATATATTATGAAACATTTTTTTTAATAAAATTTTTTTTGATGATTTTCAAGGTTTTAAAAGTTATGATAATTCAAAATTTAAAGGAATATTGAGTTTTATTGTAATTTTCATGATGCCATGCTTCACATAACATTAGTACACTCACATCTCTTGAAAACATTAAATGGACTTTATGGATTAGAGTGTTTTTAGTGCCTTGTGTTTCATTGATCTTTCATGAAAAACTTTTTAACTTATTCCTTGATGGAAGGATCTCGTACTAGTTCTTAAAACAAGTTCATTTAACTAGTTCGAATTCTTCATATGGTAGATTATATGATGTATACACTTATGCTTACTTTTCAATTGGTATCATTGGATATTTTCAATTGGTATCAATTTGACTCTTGTTGTATATACTCATATTTTGTTCTTTCATATATGTATGTATCTACTTCAATTGATATACTCTTTTCATACATATATATGATTTGTACTTGTACTTTAGCTAAAATTGACTCTTATATTTTTAAGCACAAAGTTGTTAATGCTAAGCTTACTTCAAATCTTATTTATCTTCAAGCTTATGCATTGTATTTCATAATTGGTATCAAAATTCAAAATTTGGTTGTTCTACATTTGATACCTTAAAAGAAAATATTGTATTTTAAGATATTTCAAAATTTTGTTTTCATAAGAAAAATTCAAAATTTTTGATTTGTATTGTCTATATGCAAGGAGAGCTTAACATCTCTTCCATATGTAGATTCATGTTGAGTATATTATAATTTGAGGAGCTTGACAACTCTTCTTTTCATGATATACGTGTGTAGGGGGAGCTTCACATCTCCTCTTATGCATGACATATTATACGTTATGTGAATTAGGGCTTGTCATCCCTCTTTCATGTAATGCATATGTGTCGGGAAGCTAACTTAACGTCTTCCTCTTCATGAATGTATATCGCATATAAATCTTATTGATTGATTTGATTTTACCCTCCTTGATTTCCTTATTTTTGACAAAAAGGGGGAGAAAAATTTGTTTGATGTATTTTTCTTTGAACCCTTTGTTGATGATTGACAAAAAGGGGGAGAAGAATTTGTGATTTTATATGCATGATTTCATGATTTCCTTACTTAAGGGGGAGAAGTATTTGGTTCCTTGCTTAAGGGGGAGTAAGATTTGTATTTATGCATATATGTTGTCTTGCAATTAGGAGCAAAAGATTTGATTTATGATTTGATTTATATGATTGCATCTCCTACATTGCATACATGTCATGTGCTTTTATTGACATATCTATTATTTATTTGGTATGCATGAGTTAAGGGGGAGCTTCTTTGAAGCTTTACTTTAATCCATGCATATATAACTCCATGAGTTTTGTCATCATCAAAAAGGGGGAGATTGTTGGCCCAAAGGCCCTTCACCCTAGTTTTGATGATGATCAACTCATGTAGTTATAGTTACTAATGATCTTGTGCTAATTAGTGACAGATTCATGATCAAGATCTTAGTAGGTGCATAGCTCAACAAAGGATAAAAGAACAAGATTTGGAGCTTGCATGTGGTGATCCAAGGAGTTTTTGGATAAGCTTGGACCAAGTCAAGAAGATGAGAAGCCTTCAAGTGAAGACTTCAAGAAGATGAAGACTTGTGTCTAGGTATAGAATTTTTGTTTTAGTAAAAAAAAAAATGTAAAGGATAGATAGTTGGTGGATTGCTCAAGTTATATCACACACACACACACTCTTGATAGAACTCTTGATTTAATTGATTTCATAAAAGATTTCTTTTTAGAAAAGAATTTTTATTTAGAACAAAGATTTTCTTTGAGACAAAATATTTATCTTGGATTTTGGTATTTCAAGTTTGCATATCTTATAACCAAAACCATACTTAGTGCTTATTATCAAAAACATAGATATTTCTTATTGATTGTGTAGTGGATCATATCCATATACACTATGCTTTAAAATGAACTCAAATATCTTGTTTTTGTATTTGATGAAGATTTAGAAAAACAAGTTTGGAAAAACATGTTTTGGAAAAATACATTTTGGTTATTGAGCTAATATTTCCAGGTTACAAAAATAGACCAAAACATCTATAACATGTCTTGATTTTGTGCAAGCATGTTTGTTCTTTCAAGTATATTGGTAAAACTATTTTTGTAGAATTTTTATGTATTTTTAGGATTTTATAAAAGATTTTTAAATCCTGTTTTCTGACCTGGAAACTGGCTGACAGGCCAAACCGGTCGACCGGTCCGGTCGACCGATGTGCACAGCCCTGTGCACGTTGTCAGCACAGTGGCCGGTCGACCGGGTCGGTCGACCGACCAAGAGAGCTTTGCTCTCTGGAAATATCAGTCGACCGGGCCGGTCGACCGACAGTTCATTCCAGGTTATCGGTCGACCGAGCCGGTCGACCGGTGGCTGCAACGGTCAGAAAAATGACCGTTGGCCGGTCGACCGGCGGTCGACCGACAGCACTGACACAGCCCCAACGGCTCTATTTTCTGGGAGCCTATAAAAAGGGGTTTTGTCTATTGTTTTGAGGTTAAGATTTGGAGACCTTTGAGCTAGTTTTTCCAACTGATTTCAGAAGTTCTCTCCACATATTTGAGTGCAAATATTTCCCATCTTAAAGGGAGTTTTTATCAAGAGAGTGTTAAGTGATTCTTTGAGTTTTTCACCATAGTCTTTCCTTGCTTTTCTCACACCACACTTGAGCTATCCATTGCTAGATATTCCTATAGGTGTGTTGTAGTGAGAGTGCTCTTTAGGTGATCAAGTGTTGTGATCATCAAAGAGATCTTTTCTTTGTATTTGAGGAAACGGGCAAGTGTGCTCGTTGTTGGTGGTTGGAGTTCGGTTGTGAACTCTTGGTGGTTCGAGGTACGGCCTCGGCGAGTCGGTGGACTTGCGTGTGTACGGGACTTGGGAGTCCGAGGGTTTGTAGGTGTACGGCACCGAGGAGAGATCCGGTGGGATCTTACATAGTGGAAATCCTTCGTGTGTCGAAGGCGGGGATGTAGAGCAAGTGTGCTCGAACCTCGAAACAAACCCTTTGTGTTTGCGATTGCTTACTCTTCCCTCTCTCTCTCTTTGTCTCTTTTATATCTTGCATTTACTTTCATTGTGTTCATCTTATATATGCATGATATATACCCTTGTGCTTAATTGATATATAATTGCGTGGGATTGTTGTTAACACTAGTATTCAACCAAGAGAGCCAACGCGGCACCTCAACCCATTCAAGGGGAATCTAGAGGAGCTTGTCCAGAGCCTCGCAAGGGGAATTCGGCAACACTCTTGAGTTATACATAAGTGTTTAATTAAAAGAAATTTTAATTTGGTCAACTTAGTTTTAATTCCGCATTATTTGTTCACAAGTGACCATTAGATTAGCCATCACCTATTCACCCCCCCTCTAGGTGATCTTACAGTTCCAACTCAATCAAATTTTGACGTCGTTGCTGGGGAGGGACGGTAAGTAATTCTCTTTTTAAATTTACATTTTTGGTTAACTTTCTTTTTTATTCTTGGTGTGCAGTGATAGATATCAAGGAAATTTTTGCTACAGTGGACATGCAAGTGGCCTTAGACCCTCAGATTTGCTACATTCCAGTGGCAATCTGAGTGAACTACTAACCTATATTTTCTTGCAGGTTGGCTAAATTACGAACTTTAAATATCTGTAACTCTTTATTTTTCTTGTTTGACTCACTGTACATACATTTCTAATTCAACAGTAAAAGGTTGATTTTAAATGCTAAAAACAGTTTAGACTTTGCATTTAGGCACGTGCCTATTTCATTACATTTTTTATTTACTGTTGAAGAGTGCTGGAGGCAGGATATGTGTGCATAGCATTTAGTATAAAGTTCATTCTTATATGAAATATTGCTTGAGTGTTACTTTTTCTATATACTTGTACACTGCACTAAACTGAATTAAGGACTTGTCCTATAAACAAGATAAGGTGGGGAAGTCATTACTCTCCCTTAGCCCACAAAAAATCTCCTCACTCACTAACCCAAGCCTAAATAAAACTGAGTAGACATTGGCCCTAAGGACATCTCGGACTCAATAGGAGACTGACTTAAGGGGAAAGTTGATTAGAATTTGACTCTTGCCAAATCGGTGTCAAAGGTTGGAGATTGAGGAGCGAAACCCTGAAGGCTGGTGGTTTGGCTTAATTAGGCCCGTTGCTTTTAAACACGAATACCTCCCACCAATCTTGCCCCTACCTGGCTGATTAACTTGTGGTCAGATTCGACAATATATCCCCCATAGACAGTCTAACAAGTTAGGAATCGTCTAGGTTTAAGGTCTACCCTAACTTAGGTTAGATTTATTTTCTTTTTATTCGTATATTTGTTTGTTATTCTTTGTTTGTTTTTGATATTTCTTGCGTGGTTTGGCTTATAACAATAATTTTTCAATTATAATGGTAATTTATGTTACACCCGATCTCTTTTTCAGATATTACCAACCTGGCATATCATAACTTTAACCAACCTAGTGTGCCAGATTGGTTTTATCTGAATCAACACATGCGCCAGTCCCAATACTATGAACAAGACTGGAATAATCATCACTATGCTTTACTGAGCCAATGGGGATACAACTCCCTCGAGTCATATTGTCAACCACCTTACCAGCACCCAGCTTCATATACTTCTTCTCCTGAGTAACCATTAGAAGAATCAATTGACTGGGAAAAGAGGATGGAAGCCTTAGAAGAGCTTGAGCGACGAATTCAAATTCTAGAGGACTCAAAATTCCGTCAAAATTTTCAAATTACAGATTCTTACTCTATGTTTCAAGAAGAACATACAGATTTAGAAAGGAGTATGGAATACATGATTCAATTCTAAAGTGACCCACTCGATATGATAGAAGTAAGACTTAGTCGATTGGAAAACATGCATAGGAATAAGAAAACTCTCCGTACCCAATCTTTGACTATTCTTGACACTTCTAGCCATATTGATGAAAACCAAGAATAAGGATAACTTGAAGACTTTGACCAAGATTCAATTTCACCATAAAATCTTAAACTTGACCAATGTCAACCCATTGATGAATTGGCAAGTTTTTATTTAATGAGATTGAACTTGATTATGAATGTGAACCCGATCCCCAACTTTGTGATCATTTCCCATCTTTGAATCTATTTGACTCCGGTATTCTTACCCAATTTGGACTAATTTCCTGAGCCAACATGTATTTTCGTACCCGTATATCTAGAAATTGAATCATCAATTTTGTATAGTCATATTCCATTGATGGAAAAATAATGTGAATTTCAATTCTTGGATTTAGACTCAACTCTTGAACCAAAACTGACTCTCGAACCCAAAGTTGATTTTTCTGAGTTAGTATTGGTTCCCGAACCTAACATTCTTGAGCCAAAGTTGACTATTCCACCAAGTCACATTCTTTTGCTAGACATAGGTATAGACCATGATGACTGCGCGATGATTTTTCAAGACTGGTCATTTAAAGAGAATGAGTTTCATTATAGTATCTTGCATGATCCTATTCATATTAGGGACTGTAAATATGTAAATAAAAAAGCGATCAATAAAGGTGGGTTCCGTGAACCACCACATTATCTTGATTGGGTAGTAACGCTTGACTCGATCCGACCGCCACCGGAACCACCACCTTAATGTAATATTTTCCTTTCCTTTCTTCTTTTTCATGCATCTATGCATTCATTTATACATTGAGCACAATGCATGATATAGGCGTGGGGGAGGGTTCTAACATAATATAAGTTTTCTTTTTATTTAAAATAAAAAATTAACATTTTTAAAAAATATTTTTTGAAAAAAGAGCAATATTTTGACATATTTTTTTTTTATAAGAAATTAAGTCAATTTCAAAGAATAGGAGAATTATAATTAGGATTTCTTATATTTGGTCAAAATAAGATGACATGTTTGATTTCTAGGATTAGGAAGAAAATTTGGAAAAGTAATTTAGTCGTGATTTTTACCTTAATGAAATATGCATGCTTTATACACTTACACACTTAGGATTCAAAAACAAAGATTCTTATGCCTTATATAAAGAAAGAAAGAAAAAGAAAAGAAATATATATATATATATATATATATATATATATATATATATATATACTTATATCAAAAATTCTCTTATTAAGCTGGGTATTTGTGCTTTATAAAGCATGAGCATTTACGCCTAAAAGTGGTCCATATAATAAAATCCTTAGTTTTGTGGCTTTATTTGCTCGAGTCTTTAAGTCTTTGGGGTATTTTTCTCACCCGGTGCCCTAAGACCATTTGGTTTAGGAGTCATCGATTAAAGGCTCGTTACATGTGCAATTGGAAAGCCTAATAGATTAAGGAATATATCACCAAAAATAAAAAAAACAAAGAAAAAAAATAAGACATAAGAGTAGAGTTAAAGAACCCCGAGTCAAAATTTCATGGTCACAAAGGTGCATATAACTTAGGGTAAAATAATAGACTAAATGAGAAATACAGTTTGACCCTTGCCTTAATTGATAACAAGTTTTTGAATAAAGACTAAGTTTAGGAATGAAAAAAGTTCAGTTTTCCTATAACTTATAGATTACTTAATTCTTACAATAATAATTCAAATATTTTTCTCTTTCAAATGTGTTTTTAAAATACTAATACTTTGTTTCTCTTTCTTTATTAATTTTGTGGGTGTAATTCACTAAAAACTCTCACGAGACAAAACTCGTCCTCTACGGAAAACCTAGAGGTTTAACGGCTTGTTGCACATGCTCAGTGCTATCGCGTAACCTGCGAAAGTGATATAATAATCTTTTATTTAGTTTTGTTGTTTTGCTCGAGGACGAGCAAAAGATAGGTGTGAAGATGTGATCATACACATATTTTGCATTTTTTTTATTATACTCCTACATTTATCGTGTAATAAATCTGCTAATTTCCATGTCTTAAATACCAATTTTGCAGAAGATAATCATGAAGAGAAAGAGGATTAAATCAAATAAATATCAGTTAAAATTAGATTTAACTAGATCTATTTGGTTAGCTGAGAATGATCCTAGATCTAGTTAGAACAAATCAAAGATTGGGGCAAATGTTCATCTGAAATTCAGAACAAATCAGAAAGATAACACCAAATGAAAACTTGTAAAATTTGGATTTCTATAAATCCATTTTGGTTAGCTAAAGATCAACTGAGGATAACGTCAAATACCGAGTCCAAACTCAAAATCCAAAGGGATAAAAGGATAGAGAGAAGATCAGCAGATGATATGAAGCAATTTTGACTGGATATATTTTAGTATTTGAATCATAACTTTTGCTACCTAAACTCAAATCTGATGATTCAAGATGATCTAGAAAGACGACTTAAAGGGCTACAACTCTTAACTTGATCACTATTTCTAATTTTATCATTGATAAGTTATAATCAGTAGTCAATACGCCAACAAGCTGCAGATATGAACTAAATATCCATATCAAATCAAGTTTTGAGATAAGGGGAGTATTCAAATTCAGAAATAGACAGCTCTCCCTATCTTTTAAATTATTTTCTTATCCATTTCTATGCTATAAATACTCCACGCATCATAGGCAGAGAGATGATGAAGCAGAGATAGATTCTTAGGCAAGTTTCTCATTCTTTTTAGTGTAGGTTTCTATATTCCTTTTATGTAATTTTTACTTTTTTTTATGTAACTGAGAGTAGAGACAAGTTTCATGGAGGAATAAGAGCAATTTTGTACTGAGGGTGACACCAGTGTAAGTAAGTCTTTTCTTTTATTGTTATTTAAATTAAATCAAAGTTTCTTTTTCTTCTTTACTCTTATTATCGTTTACTTTCCTCTAATATGTTTGTAATCTAAGTGAATCTGATAGCCTCGAGACTGCTTCGCCATTGCAAGTACCCTTGATGGCCTATGGTGATGAACATCCATTCTTTTGTTAGTTTAGCTTGCCCTTTTATTCATAGTATTGATTGAGAATGGGGAAGATCCTACACGTCATGACTTGATCGTCTTCAAAAACTAGGTAAGTCGTAGTTACAGCCAAGGTATATGAGCACTGAAGAGGTAAGTAATTTTTAGTTTCTTTCTTTTAATTCTTTAATTTAGATCACCACAATCTCCTAACCCTTTTATTCACTCTTTTTATTAATTTTTTAAACTTAATTTTCTATTTTCCATAATCATCATCTCTTTCATCTACCACTTTCACAATCTAACATAACTTATTTTTCTTTTCTTTTAAAGAACAAAAAAAGAACTTTAACTATTCTTTGTAGTTTAAAGAGAACTTGCAAAAAAGCTTCCATCGCTTGTCCCTCCTTGTGGATCATGACCCCATAGCCACTTGCTATCGCGGTAGCATTAAGTACCTTGCACTCTTTATTCTTAAGTTTTGAAATTATGTATTCTTGTGTGCAGGTTCCAACTCAATCAGTAGGGCATAAATTGCCCTCAATGAAGCCGAAGCACGTGTGCAGGAGGTTATAGCTGATTGTCAACAGACGCTGAAGGTGTTTAAATTCAATAAGTATAAAGAGGGGTACGAGAAGGGAAGCGTGGGGTGTCTCTGACGTACTCACTTGATATTGGGTCCTTCCTTAAAGGTGAAGGTCAGGATCCTCTTGAGGGCGACGCCACCCATGCTGTCGAGATAGAGGCCTCTCAAAATGCTCTGTCTAGGAATGCAACACCCCTGATATTGGGCCTCCTGCCGATCACATTTGACGCAGAGCAGGTAACTGATATTTTCTCAGTTGTGGTTGGGGACACCTCTCTGAATACTTCCCCCAGCGACACTGTGCCCCTAGCGATAAGCTTTCCTTCAGCTGTTCTTGATGTTGGGCAGGTGTCCCAGGCTACTATTAAGGATGCAGCTCATCTGGTTTCTACTGTCGAGGCCATTCGCAAAGGCAAAGGCCAAGTGAGTGTTTGAGAGTTTATTTTCTTTGATTTTTCTACTGTTGATTATAAAGATCTGGTGTAATCTTTTGAAAAATAAATAGTTGGGTCTTTGGGTTCCACCTCTTTTTAAGCATCCTATTCCCTTTGTGTTTTAAGACCATCGCAGGTGCATGTCTAACAGCTTCTTTCGTTCATCTTCTAACTCGGTAGTCTGTAGTCAGAGGGAGAGCCTTCAGAGGCTGGAGACTTCTCCTGCTTGCATAGGCTTTGAAGAGGTTTGCACTTTGGGCGAGAAACCACCCAAGGAGATCAAGGGATCCGAGCTTAGGAGAAGATAGGTGGAGGTGGAAATAGACCTGGATGATGAGCCTAAATCATAATTGGACTCCTTAAATGCCTGGCTAGAGAAAGTAGTCTCGGGGGAGCTTTTGGGAATTCCTGGGCTTTCCCGCCCCGTAAAGATAAGGTTACTTGACTTCTTAACCTCTCAGCTGGATCGTGAGCTAATTTCTCACAATACGATCATACCTGTTCATAAGAAGAAAGTGAACGACATTCTTCAAAAGGGTCATGAGCTGCTAGAGGCGAGCTCTTCATTGAAGAGGAAGAAGGTAGAGCTTGAAGAGAATCTATTGAGCCAGCTTCTAGAGCTGCAGAAGGCGTTGGAAGAGGTGTCAGGTCTTCAAGAAAAGATAGATTCTGCCCAGTCAGAGATCCTTTCTCTTTAAGAGCAGGTCGACAGGGGCTGTTCCGAGAAGCGGTGCTCGAATGTGAGCTCTGAGCTATCCAGAGTAGATTGGAGGGTCATGACAAGGATGTGAAGGAGTTAAGAACTGAGATCTCACGCTAATCAGATCATTATGATGACTTTTGGCTTGTTCTTGGAGCATTGTTGGAAGAGGTGTAGCAGCTGCATTTTAAGGTCATAGCCCTCAGATCATGCATTCAGTAGAGGGTGCAAGAGTATGTCTTGGGATCAAGAACTGGATCCCGAGGGTCTTAGCTTCTGACCCAGAGGGTCGAGTCATCAGTCTGGAGATCATCCAACCGTGCCGAGAGCTCTGGCATTGGCATGAGAGAGCTCGGAGGACGCATTGGAAGGTGGTAACAGGCGTGAACGATGGGGATAACCTGCTTTTGTATGGATGAGTGTGACATTGACATGTGTCATCCATTTTCTATGGGCTGAATTGTTGTTTTATGCTCCCATGTGATGCCTTGTATCTTTGTTCATAGAGAGTCATTGGGTAGGACCCAATATGGGCTATTGATTCACTCGAGTGGCCATCAAGGTGAAAACACGTCTAGGTTGACTCCGAGTAGCCCTAGTGCACGAACCTCTGTCTTTTAAGGGGCTCCCCGAGAGATAGCCATGGGGGTTGCCTTTCCTTCATGGCCATCAGGGTAGGACTCGATATAGACTGTTGACTCACTCTAGTGGCCATCAAGGTGAAAATCTGTTTAGGCTGACTCCGACAGCCCTAGTGGGCGAGCCTCTGTCTTCTAGAGGTATCTCTAAGGGATAGCCGCAGGGGTTATCTTTCCCTCACAGCTATCAGGATAAGACTCGATATAAGCTGTTGACTCACTCGAGTGGCTATCAAGGTGCAAATCTATCTAGGCTGACTCCAAGCAGTCTTAGTGGGCGAGCTTTTGTTTTTCATGGGGCTTCCCAAGGGATAGCCGTGGGGCTGTCCTTCCCTCATAATCATCAGGTTAGGACCCTACATAGGCTGTTGACTCACTCAATGGGCATAAAGGTGAAAATTTGTCTAGGCTGATTCCGAGCAGCCCTACTAGGCAAGTCTCCGTCTTCCAGGGGGCTCCCCGAGGGACAGCCGCGGGGGCATCTATTCCTCATAGCTGTCAGGGTAGGACCCGATATAGGCTGTTGACTCACTCAAGTGACCATCAAGGTGAAAACCTGTCTAGGCTGACTCTAAGCAGCCCTTGTGGGTGAGCCTCCATCTTTTATGGGCACTCCGAGGGATAGCTGCGGGGGCTACTTTCCCTTATAGCTGTTTGGGTATGACTCGATATAGGCTGTTGACTCAAAGGAGTGGCCATCAAAGTGAAAATTGAAATCACCTAGAGGGGGGGTGAATAGGTGATGGCTATATAAAATAACAATTAATGCGGATTTAAAAACTAATCAACAATTAAAAGAACTTGCAAGAAATTAAACAATTAAAATAGCAAGTAATAGAGAGATAGAGTTTAGAGAAAAGTGGACAATCGCAAACACAAAGATTTTTCCGAGGTTCGAGCCACGCTCTACGTCCCCGCCTTCAACATGATGAAGGATTTTCACTATTGGTGATCCCACTGGATAGTCAATACAAGGACACACTTGTCCTATCTCTCGCGGTGCCGCAACACCACTTGGAGCACACCCGCTCGCTTGAGGTCAATGCCTCTACAACTTCTCACAATGAAGAAAGTGGTGATCAACTCTTGACCACACCAAAAAGGTGACTTGCACAATCCTACAACCAAGATGATGAGATGATACTTTGGGATTATGGAGTGCACAACGACTAGAGAGAAGTAGAGGATTGCTTTAAAAAAATGGGGTTGAAAATTTTTGGCTCAATTGAAAATCTTTTGCTAAAAGATAAACTTTGAAAACTTTGATTTTTGCTTGTAAATCTTGTATATACTTGTTGTAAAACTTTGTAAAACACTGTCCCTATTTATAGGGGATGAAAAATGACCTACAAAGCTCAAAAGAGTCGTTGGGGAGAATCCAAACAAAAAATCTGTTCAGAAAAATATAGCTGGTGGAATCTGTCAGAGCTTCTGACTGAAACTGATCGACCGGGCCGGTCGACCGTCAACGGTCGGATGTCCGACCGTTTAGAGGCCGGTCGACCGAGGTCTCAACCAGAGAGCAAGTCTCTCTGTCGGTCGACTGGGGAAAAACAGAGAGCAACGCAATTTCACCCGGTCGATCGCTCGGTCGGCCGATGTGCACACATGCACAGCGTGCACATCGGTCGACTGATCCGGTCGACCGACAGAGCAATTCTGCTCTGCTAGCGGTCGACCGTGCGGTCGACTGGTCACAGGCAAAACTGTTTTTCCCAAGGGTTAATTTAAAGATGGAAATTTCTGATGAAAACACTTTGGGTAAGGTTCTACAAAATATAGTTCTGGGACTTGTGAATACCAAAGTGTGATCATAGATCAACACCAAAATATTTGAACATTATTTTGATAAAATCCTTTTTGTAAATAGAAACCGGTTTTTCGAAAAGTGATTTTTCCAAACATTGTTTTTCAAAATCTAGGTTAGAAATTTTGTATGAAAATTTGTTTGAAGCCATGAAGCAATACCAAATGTGTGTGTGTGACAATCCCAAGTGTTCTACCTTTATCATCTAGGTTTTGACAAAAATGACTTAAAATTCTAACTAAAAAGAAAAATACAAATCTTGAATATCTTCAATCTTGTTTGATCCTGGAGCTCTTCTACTGTGCTAGGCTCTGGGATCCAATTCTTTGCGGCTTCCAAAAGTGTGAGTCTTGTGTTGGAGCCGTCAAACAAGTTATGATTTTTATCTGAAACTCATTTAAACAAATTTGTTAAAAACATAACTAAATATGGTTTGTTATCATCAAAATGTCAAGCTAATGGCCTTTGGGCCAACAATCTCCCCCTTTTTGATGATGACAAAACATATTGAGTTATCACAAATATTTTGGGTGGAGACTTCAAGTGAAGCTCCCCCTTAACACATGCATATATAGAGGAATCATGAAAATGAGATACACATGCATAAACTAGGCATATAGGATATGAAAGTAAGTCACATGCGAACCATCCATGCATACTAAAAATACAGAATTATAGGTATATGCATACATGGTTACCTCCATCCATCCAAATACCACCATCCTCCAAATTAGGTGATTGAATCAAATAAAAGCATGGATATAAGAGACACAAATACACCCAATCACATACTCATGGAGATAGAAATTAAAAACTGCCATAATAGAGAAAAACACATGTTTATACAAATGACACATGTCTACAAGCACAGGTTCATAACCACAAAGCACAAAATACACATGTCCACAGCACAAAATACACAACCCAAAATATAATAGCCCTAAATGTAAATGTCTCTCCCCCTTTTTGACATCATCAAAATGGGGGGGGGGGGGCATCACTCCTCATCCTCAGAACCGTCCTCATCAGAACCGTCTTCATCAGAACCATCCTCATCATCCTCATCATGCTCCTCAGAAGCATCCTCATCAGAATCAATCTCGGTTGTAGCTGGCTGTGGTGCTGGAGGAGCAGGAGTCCTGGCCGGAAATGGAGGGCCAGAAGGAGGAAACAGCCTAGCATGAGTAGTGGCATCAGGAGCTGGCATCTCATGCCTCAGAAAGAATGTGCCAAGATATGACTCCAAATATTGGATGGAATCACAAATATAGCCCATGTCATTCTGTAGGCCATGGTAGCGTGTGGTCATCTCCTCAGAGAGATGCTGACGCTGAGCAGTGATCTCAGCAGAAATCTGTGTGTGGTGCTCCTGCATCTTAGAGGATAACTGTGCACGGTGCTCCCGCATCTCAGAGGATAGGACATAATAAAGATTAGAGGAAGCAGACGATCCAGAGGAGGAGCCAGGCAAATGAACAGCTGGAGGGAAAGGCTGCTGTTGAGGAGCAGGATGACGCACCCCAACACGCATCCTCTTAAGAAGGGTGCTGTTGATGTCAATGGACAGTTCAACCGCCCGTTCAGAAGAGAGATCAAAATGGAGTTGCTTTAGGAGATGGGTAATAATCATTCCAAACGGCAAGTGCCGAGTGGGGACCTTAATATTGTCAGAAGTCATAAAGCTAATGATGAGCTTGGGGACATTTATTCTAATGCCTCGCAGAAGGCAGTAGATAAACAAAGGAACAGATCCCCTTGCATGGCTATACTCTCCTGATTTAGGCAGGAGGTTATAGAAAATAATCTTAGCTAGGACCTGAGCTATAAGAGTATATCTACTAACTTTCTCATTCCTAACCAGACCGGGGTTATCATCCCCGTGAAGCAGAGTGAAACCGGTGAGGGCAGACTCACCGTCCGGATATGAAAAATCATGTAGGTCTAGATTGAAAATATCTACCCCCTCACAAGGGAGGTGAAGATGGAGAGCAAATTCTTGGAGAGAGAGGTCTATATCTCTCCCAAGAACTCTAGACCTAATCCTATTGGATTCAAAGGAAATATTTGTAAAGAAATATGGAACCAGTGAGGGATAAACAGGTTCCCTAATAGTAAGAAAATTTTCAAGAGAGTTTGCTCCTAAAATGTGTGCTAAATTGAGATGTTCAAAATCTTATATTACCACACATCGACTAGAACTAACACTTTTGGTGGAAAGGATAATATATCTATTTTCAGCTTTGGATGAAACAAAAAGAGGTGAATGGGAAGAGGTTTGGACTGATTTTCCCTTTTTAGTGCGAGTCCTTTTCGACATGGTGATGAGATAGACTAGATCTAAGAAATAGAACAAGGAAAATTACAAGATCTAGAAGGGGAAAAATTTTACCTTGAAATTTTGAAGAAACTATGGAGAAAATCCAAAAATCCCGTGAGAAGGTGAAGATCCAGGCCTGAGAGAGTAGATCTGAGAATTTTGAGAGGGATTTTAGGGTTTAAAAAGAGTTGGAGAGGTTTAGAGAGAGTTGAGGGATGGTAGGGTTTTGATGGAGAAGAGGGAGAAGAGGAGTCGGTGGAAGAAGTGAAGAAATAGAGAAGTTAGGGCTTTATAAATAACCGGGTAAAAAGCTGTCTGCTCGTCGCCCGATCGACCGGGTCGGTCGACCGGCCGAAACCTGAGAGCAGGCTCACTACAGTCGGTCGACTGCCCGGTCGACCGGCTACAGAAAAGAGTTTAAAAATTAAACCAGGCTAGAACGGTCGGCCGCTCCGGTCGTCCGGCCTATGCCAGGCCAGATCGGTCGACCGGGCCGGTCGACCGGTCTTACCCAAAACAACACAGTGAGCAAACCTGTCTTTAAAAGAAATTTAATTAAACATACATCATTAAAACATGTATATTTATCATTGTAAATCTTCTTTGGCATGACAAACAACAAAAATATTATTTATTATTGAATATTTATTAATAAAGCACTAAATTAGAGATGTTGAAGCCGAATACCCCGTTAGGGGTTCTGAACTTCTCCTCGAGATTCCTTTGGATATGAGTTAAGGCGCGTAATTGCCATCTCTATTTATTTGCTTTAATTAAATTTTAGTTTTGACAAAATCATATACAAACTTTTAACAAATCCTAAGCATGTGAACAAAAATCATATGACATAAAATCATGATTATTAAACATGGCATACATACAAACACAAAAGAAATGCAAGTTTCACATATCAACATAATGTAAAAGTAAACTAGCAATCCTATGCATATATGAGAAAAAAAAATTTATGTGGAGAAATTACCAAACCGAAGGTATTCTCCAAAAATGGGTGCCTCTATAATAGTGATGCAAGCGATGATGTGTTCATTAAGCGTTGATGCATCCACCACCCGGGCACCATCTCCCCCTAAGTCTTGGAAGAGGACGACCCACCTGCATCAATTATTTTAGGTGTGTCTTTTGGTAAGCAAATCTTTTTGGGTCCTATAGGGTTAGTATCTTGTTGAACCCAAATATTTTTATTTATTATGTTTAGCTTAGCATAACAAAATTTTTTCAAATGGCCTTTGCGGCCACAATGAGTGCATATATAAATTCTGTCACTACCATACATAAAAGCATGTTTATGTGTGTATGCATGTTTGTGTGATTTTGAAGCATATTTATGATGAGTGTGTATTCCTTGGGGTATTCCTTTGGGAAAACCAAGATGCAAGGTTGTTCATGTCAAAAGCACACTTCTTTAAAGTTGAGTCCGAAACTTCAACTCGCTTTTGGATCTCAAGAAATTCATTTTTGTTGGAAGTGGAAATATGACTTTTTTCCTTTACAAGATCTTTTATAATTTTCAAAATCCTTTTTCATCATTTCAAAGGAATTTTCTAAATCATTTTTCTCTTTTAAAACATGTTCAAATTTATTTTTCAAAGAATCATTTTCCTTTTTCAATTTCTTATTTTGAGATTGTGAAATCTCATATCTATGTTGTAACTCTTCAAAAAATTGTGCAAGCTCATCCATGGTTAATTCATCATCATCTATAGAGTTTTCTAAGCATACCTTGGTTGTATCCTCACCTTGTGCCATGAAGCACATGTGTGCGGCGTCGATCTCCTCTTCGGATTCCGACTCCGTGTCATCCCATGTGGCCACCATTGCTTTCTTATTCTTTGATCCGTTGAGGGGCACTCGGCTATGAGGTGTCCGGTTTTCTTGTAATGGAAACACGGACCCGGTTCCTCCCTCTTTCTTTCAAATCTTCCTTGAGGTTTCCCTCTTCGGAAGTTGCTTTGTCTACCCTTCTTGTAGAACATTTTGCCCACCTTCCGTATGAGCATAGCAAAATCCTCATCGTAGTCTTCCGATGAGTCCTCCTCGTCATGGGTGGATGGAACGGCCTTGAAAGCGAGGGCTTTCTTCTTCGGAGCCTCCCTTTCTTCTCTAACTTTCATCTCCATCTCGTGGGTTTTGAGATTGCCGATGAAGCCAGAGAAGTCCATCTCCTCCCTATCGTTGAGCTCCTTGAGGGTGGTTGCCTTTACTTCCTAAGATTTGGGAAGAGCTCGAATGACCTTCCGGATCTTTTGGTCATTATCAATTGTGTCACCTAAAGAAGATAAAGCATTAGTTATTTTGGTGAAACGGGTGAGCATGTCATCAATGCATTCATTTTCAAGCATGTAAAAATTCTCATATTGAGAACGAAGCAAGTCAATTTTGGATCTCTTGACTTGAGACGTTCCCTCATGAGTTACAATGAGAACATTCCAAACTTCAAATGCCGATTTACAATTTATGATGCGTGAAAGGTCGTCTTCATTTAAAGCTTGGGTTAATGCATATTGGGCTCTAGTATTGGCCTCATAGTCCTTAGTGGTATCTTCGGACCATGAACTCTCATCGGTAAGGGGTTCAATAAATTCTTTGGTGATGGCCCTAGCAACTCTAACTCCTAGGGATTTAAGGAAAAGGTTCATCTTGACCTTTCAAATTGGGAAGTTCAAGCCATCAAACTTAGGTGGGGACTTGATGCTAGAAAAATCAATGGCTGCCATGAATACAAGTATAAGATGCACAACAAATAAAGATGCAACAAAAAGATATAGCCAAAAATGAGGATCTCCCTAAGGTGGTTAAACCAAATGTAAGGGTTAGGCTCTGATACCAATTGAAATCACGTAGAGGGGAGGTGAATAGGTGATGGCTATATAAAATGACAATTAATGCGGATTTAAAAACTAATCAACAATTAAAAGAACTTGCAAGAAATTAAACAATTAAAATAGCAAGTAATAGAGAGATAGAGTTTAGAGAAAAGTGGACAATCGCAAACACAAAGATTTTTCCGAGGTTCGAGCCACGCTCTACGTCCCCGCCTTCAACACAATGAAGGATTTCCACTATTGGTGATCCCACTGGATCGTCAATACAAGGATACACTTGTCCTATCTCTCGCGGTGCCGCAACACCACTTGGAGCATACCCGCTCGCTTGAGGCCGATGCCTCTACAACTTCTCATAATGAAGAAAGTGGTGATCAACTCTTGACCACACCAAAAAGCTCACTTGCACAATCCTACAACCAAGATGATGAGATGATACTTTGGGATTATGGAGTGCATAAAGACTAGAGAGAAGTAGAGGATTGCTTCAAAAAAAAAGGGTTGGAAATTTTTGGCTCAATTGAAAATCTTTTGCTAAAAGCTAAACTTTGAAAACTTTGATTTTTGCTTGTAAATCTTGTATATACTTATTGTAAAACTTTGTAAAACACTCTCCCTATTTATAGGGGATGATAAATGACCTACAAAGCTCAAAAGAGTAGTTGGGGAGAATCTCAACAAAAAATCTGTTCAGAAAAATATAGCTGTTGGAATCTGTCAGAGCTTCTGATTAAAACCGGTCGACCGGGCCGGTCGACCGTCAACGGTCAAATTTCCGACGTTGAGAGGCCGGTCGACCGAGACGGTCGACCGAGGTCTCAACCAGAGAGCAAGTCACTCTGTCGGTCGACCGATTCGGTCGACCTGGGAAAAACAGAGAGCAACACAATTTCACCCAGTCGACCGCTCGGTCGGCCGATGTGCACACATGCACAGCGTGCACATCGGTTGACTGACCCGGTCGACTGACAGAGCAATTCTGCTCTGGCAGCGGTCGACCGTGCGGTTGACTGGTCACAGGCAAAACTGTTTTTCCCAAGGGTTAATTTAAAGATGGAAATTTTTGATAAAAATTCTTTGGGTAAGGTTCTACAAAATATAGTTCTAGGACTTGTGAATACCAAAGTGTGATCATAGATCAACACCAAAAATATTTGAAGTTTATTTTGATGAAATCCTTTTTGTAAATAGAAACCGATTTTTCGAAAAGAGATTTTTCTAAACATTGTTTTTCAAAATCTAGGTTAGAAATTTTGTATGAAAATTTGTTTGAAGCCATGAAGCAATACCAAATGTGTGTGTGTGTGTGTGTGATAATCCCAAGTGTTCTACCTTTATCATCTAGGTTTTGACAAAAATGACTAAAAATTCTAACTAAAAAGAAAAATACAAATCTTGAATATCTTCAATCTTGTTTTTCCTGGAGCTCTTCTACTGTGCTAGGCTCTGGGATCCAAATCTTTGCGGCTTTCAAAAGTGTGAGTCTTGTGTTGGAGCCGTCAAACAACTTATGATTTTTACCTGAAACTCATTTAAACAAATTTGTTAAAACATAACTAAATATGGCTTGTTATCATCAAAATGTCAGGCTAACAGCCTTTGGGCCAACAAAAATCTGTCTAGGCTGACTCCAAGCAGCCCTAGTGGGTGAGCCTCCATCTTTCAGGGGGCTACCCAAGAGAGAGCTGTGGGGGCTATGTTTTCCTCATAGTCATCAAAGAGTGGCCGTTATATCTGAAAAAGACATAAAAATAAAATAGCTTGTATAATTTTATTGGATATTACGTAGTTTTACATGCTGTATTGCTTCGGGCGAGAAGCACATTACCCATTTGTGTTCTTCTTATACCGGGCCGTTGATTGGGAAAGAGTTGTGTGGAATTTTAGCACAAATATTATGTAAAATGAGAAGGTTTAGAAACAACCTCAAGTGCTTTTGATTACTCCACAAATGTATGAAAGATGATTAATATACCCTTTCCTATCTCCGTTATAGCATAAGGCTATACCGAGTCGATTCTCAGGGAGAGCTAGCGATGGAAGCGTTACGGATCGAAGTGAAGATGTAAAACGAAGATTCTTCTATGCTTAAAAGAATAAAGAATCAAATGAAAGAGAAAATAAAGAATGGATGGATATGTTCATGATGGAAATAGTTGGGAAAGAAATCAAGAGTAGATTTGGTATTAACACTAAAAGAAAGAAAACTTTAAAAAGACTTTGAATAAAAGAAAACCATGACTAGCTAACCTTACTATCTTGCTAAAGACTTACTAAACTCCGTGATAGTGAATGCGTGCCTCATGTTGATTCATCGGCATAGATTTGTCTTGCGTGTTGGTCTAATTACCTTCCCACTTGGATGATGGGAGCTCATTCTTTGACTTGTCTTGTAGCCTCCATAGGTGTCATAGGCCTACAAGTTAAACTTTCAATAATGGAATCAAAAGAGCTACACTCAAGGGATGCAAATGAAGAACATACAACATTCAATAATGGACTTAAAGAAGTTGTACATCAAATAGCATATTGGTGATCCATCTCCATGTTCCATCAAGGCACTTGTTCAAAGACAAGGCTCTAAATGAGGCACACATGAATCATATGAAGAATTACAACAAGATACTTGCCAAGGAATGAAAGAAACCCATCGGAGAAGAGAAGATCATACACTTGCAAGATTAAAGATAGCAATCACCCATGAGTTAGTAGTTAGCAAGGTTAGTGGTTAGCTAGTACATGGTAGAAAAATTAGCTACAAGCCATTACAAAAGAAAAGCAAAGCATGAATTAAAATTGCAAGAAAGTAAAGTAAGAAATAAAGAAAGCAAGTAAAGAAAACAAGTACACTAGAAAATGCAAGAGTAGAGAGAAGAGAATGGATCAATCCTTGCTTCACAAAGTGTCACTCCTTGATGTACACAAGCTTTCTCTCTCTTACAATCTCTTTCTTTACAGAATTTCTAGGGAGAAGAAGATCATAGAGAGCTACAAAAATCCTAGAGAAAAACTAACAAAAATACAAAGCTTTACACTAATCTCTCTCTCTTCTCTGATCCGTCTTTTTTCGCAGGTCCTTAGTGCAGTTTATATAGCCTCAGAGAGAACTCTCCAGAACCTGGACAGGTGGCCAAAAGCTGGCGCCCAACGGCCCCGTAACTGCCGCGCGCGCGCGGCAAGGCACGGCAAAACTGAATCCGTTGGCTAACAACTTTCTGTTGGAGATTGGTTACGAGGTTGTTAGCCACGTGGCCTTCTAGAATCTTGGGTTGTTGCGCGGATCTCTCTGGATCTTGAATTCAAATCTTGGGCTTATCTTAATCTTGAATTTAATCCCTTTAATTATTGCTAATTAAAGTGATTAATGGGCTATCTCTCCATTAGAGTGTGAACCTGCAAATATATAGAGAAGATGAGTAAAAATCATATATTTATTAACTAAATGTATGGGAATTATGTGGTAAAATATGCACATTTGTGTCACAATCACACCCCCACACTTATTCTTTTGCTCGTCCCGAGCAAAACAAAGAAAAGAAAAGAAAAACTATACTACCAGTTTATTACACCACTTTCGCAGGTGACGCGATTGCACTGAGCGTGTGCAACAAGCCGTTAAACCTCTAGGTTACCCTAGAGGAGGATTGTTGTCTCCTGAGGATTTTCAGCGGATTACACCCACAAAATCCATAAAGAAACAAGACAAATGTTAGTGTTTTGAAAACACATTTTGAAAGAGAGACATGTTTACGAACTATTTTTGCAAAAATATAAGTGATCTAAGGTCATAAGTCCACCTATAATCATTCTTTCTTAAACTTAGTCTCTATGCAAGATCTTTTCTTCAATTAAGGTAAGAATTCAAAATTGGATTGAATACTTTATCTTTCGTAAAACCTAGATAATATGCACACCGTGCTCAGTGAAAATTTCTGGGATTTCAACTCCAACCATAAAGCCATTTATTTATATATATTTATTTTCTTTTTCTCTTTTTTTTTTCTTCCCTTAGTTTAGGCTTTCTAGTTCACCCTTGTAATGAGCCTTTAACCGATGACTCCCAAACCAGTCGGTCTTAGGGAACCAGATGAGAAAACATCCCTCGGGTTTAAGGACTCGAATGAAAAAGGCCACAAAACTAAAGGGGATTATTTTTCTGATCACCGTTAGGCGTGAATAATTATGCTTCTTTGAGGCATAATTCTCCAGCTTAATGAGTGATGTTTTTCACCGTTAGGCGTGACTAACCATGCTTCTTGAGGCATAGTTATCCAGCTTAATAAGTGATGTTTTATTTATTTATTTATATATATATTTTTTATTTTTATGGCATTTTGGTCTTTGTCTCCATCCCAAGAAATGTGTAAGTGTAAAGTGCATATTATCTAAGGCAAAAAATTCAAGATAAAAATATCTCACCAATTTTTCTTACTTAGCCTATAATTTTCAAACAAGATCTATTATTTCAACTAGGTTTAAGATGTCATAATTAAGGCTTTCTTAATTTCTAAGATACATCTTAATTTTCTTAAAAATAGATCAAAACTTTGTCTCTTATTTCAAAAAGTTTTTATTTTTATATTTTTTATCATCATTATTATTATTTTTTTATTTTCTAAAAAGAAGTGTAAAAGAAAGAAGATCTAAAAACTCTATGTTAGTAAACCCTCCCCCACACTTATTTCATGCATTGTCCTCAATGCATCATGATATATGTATGCATGAAATAGGTAAGAGGTAAGAAACTTTTATTTACAAAAAAGTGCAAAAAATTATTTACAAAGAGTATATACAAGTGTAACCATTACCTAGGCTTTTGGTCGTTTTCCTCTGGCCCGTTTCCTATCATTCCAATGCGTCTGCTTTCGTGAGCTCAGTTGGGAAACGGTATGAATTTTGTTAGCCTTAGGTGTTTCCAGATTCAATTGATTGTTATTATCATTCACACTTATTCCACCACATTGTTCACAAACAAATGCCTTATCACCACTTTTACTAGGAATCTCAACACTTCCAATATCTAGAAATTTTAACTCCTCTTCATATAATTCTTCAAAACTCAAGTCAACATCCGGAAGTATGCAATCAGTTAACTGACCCCGAGTGGACTCATCTAGACACATGATCTCATCAGCAAACAGGTCTTCAAAGGATATATCAATTGGAGGTTTGGATACAATAACAGTTGGCTCTTTGAAAGTAAAGATGTCCAAATCAACTTTCCCCTTTTGAAAGGGTACTCGGATAAGAGAATCACAAGATTGTGCGCATCTTTTGGATCTTCACCTTCTTCCTCACAATTGTTACTAATGAAGCTAACCTCAAATGTTTGATCTTTTGCTTTGTGAGGCTGTGTGTGGAAGACATTGTGTTCATGTGTCATATTACCAAAAGTCAACCTCATTGATCCATTCCGGCAATTAATGATGGCATTTGCAGTAGCCAGGAATGGTCGTCTCAAAATGACTGGAGTTTGAGCCCTTTGATTAGAATTTGACACAGGTTTTGTTTCAAGGACTACAAAGTCAACAGGATAAATGAATTCTCCAACTTTGACAAGGACATCATGTATTTCCCCCTTGGGTCTAGTAACAGAGCGGTCAGCCAATTGGATAGTCATTTGGGTAGGACAGAGATCACCTAGCCCTAATTGTTGGTACACAGAAAAAGGTAGGAGATTGATGCTGGCCCCCAAATCAAGAAGTGCCCTATTTATGGTAGTCTGTCCTATGATGCATGAAATGGTGGGGCTCCCTGGGTCTTTGTATTTTACAGGAATTGGACCAGTGAGCAACTCAGTGATGGATGATGCTAGGAAGACTTTTTTAGGGACTTGTGTTTTCCTCTTCTTGGTGCACAGTTCCTTTAAGAATTTAGCATATGATGGCACTTGTTGTATGGCATCAAGAAGAGGGACATTGATTTAGACCTTATTGAACATTTCTTTTATCTTCTCCATGTGAGCATTTGTCTTGGGATTCTTAAGCCTGTTTGGAAATGGTACTCTAGGCATATAAGGTTGCTCATCTACCTTTTCTTTACCCTTGGCTTTTGAAGTGGATGGCTCTGAACTAGAGGATGGGTTGTCAGAAGTTGGTTGCATTGGGATTTGAGGTGTTGGCTTTGGTACTGGATGAGATGGTGGACTAGAAACCTTATTATCTACTTGTTTTCCAGATCTCAGGGTATGAATAGCATGACATTGACTGGGTCCTGAATCTTCCACTTCATTCAAAGGGAAGTGGTGTTTGGGATTTGGCAATGGCTGGCTTGGGAACATTCCATTTTGTCTCTCAGCCAATTGCCCAATTTGGACCTGAACTTTATTCATATCCTGATGATAGTTCTTTGTAAAGGTTTCTAGCATTTTTTTCAACTCTGATATTTCTGAATCATTTTGGGGTGGATGTTGATGATATGGAGACTGGAATTGTGACTGGTAGTGTGGTGGACTTTGAAAATATTGGAATTGAGGTGGACCTTGAGATGGATGAAAATTCGGTGCATTATAATTGAAACTGGATGTGTGAGACTGAGCATTATATGGATATGGAAGTGGTGGTCTATGATGCTCAGGACCAGACTGACTCCACGAAAAATTTGGATGGTTCGGCCATCCAGAATTGTAAGTGTTGGAGTATGGAGGTCTGGTAAATGCTGCATTCAGGTTCTCCTGATATGATTGGGGCTGATACAAAGGACACTCCTCAAAGACATGGCTAAGGTCATGACAGTTGGTGCAACCCGGTTGAATTACAGGCAATGGGTTGACCTGATTTACAACAGAATTTCCCCTAGACTCAAGCAGTTCTATCCTCTTCATTAATTGTGTGATCTTGGCATCTGCAGCTAGAGAGGATTCTATGGAGTGCGTACCAGTTCTGGAAGTGGTGGGAGTGGATTTATTAGGACATGACTCCCACTGAATGGTTTTCTCAGCTAGGGTTTCAAAGAGATCCCACCCCTGATGTTCATCTTTCTTCAAAAATTCCCCTTGACACATGGATTCAAGGAGGGTTTTCGTTTGGTAATCTAGACCGTCATAGATAATCTGGCATAAACGCCATTTCTCTATGCCGTGATGAGGACACAGGGCTAGAAGGTCTTTGAAACGCTCAAGATATTTCCAGAAAGGTTCATTTAGTTCCTGCTTGAATTGCATGATATTCTTGCGCATGAGGGCTGTTTTGTGGATAGGATAGAATTTCTTAAGAAAGACCTTTACAAAATCCTCCCACGAAGATATGGAACTGATGGGAAGATTGTAAAGCCACTTCTTAGCTAAATCCTTAAGTGCAAACGGTATGAACCGTAACCTAACAGCATCCTCGGTCAGTTGGGAAATTCTCATCATTTGGCATACCTCTTCAAACTCATGAATAAAGAGGTACGCGTCCTCAGACTCTAGACCATGAAATCGGGGAAGTGTACTAATGAATTGAGGTTTCAGCTCGAAGTGATTTCCATTAGGTTCGGGGAGAAGAATGCACGATGGAAGGGAGGTGCGAATCGGATAAAATCGATCTTGAAGTGAGACGCTGTTTGCCATAATGTCAAGTGGTTGTGTAAGTGCAAGTATAGAAAGAATTTGGATTACGGAACCACTCTAGTATATACAATCACAAACAACGTGCACCGATCACACAAGCGAAAAAGAAAGGAAAAATAACAAACAATAAAAGAAAAATCAATCCAAGCTATCTAAGGATCCTGGACCTAGACGACTCCTAACAATTAGATCGTCCACAGGAGGTTTAGTGTAGACTTTGACTATAAGCGAATCAGCCAGGGAAGGGCAAGGTTGGTGGGAGGTTTTCCGTCAGAGACGTTCCTTAATTAAGTAACCAGCAACCTTCGGGCTTTCGGCCCTCAATCCCTTTCCTAGACACTGATTTTACAAAAGTCAATTTCCAACACTTTTCCCCCTTAGGATAATCTCCTAAGTGAGTCAGGATGTCCCTAGGGCCAACGTCTATCAAATTTTATTTACAAGCTTGGGATTGTGAGTGCGTGGGAAAATGATTTTCGGGCTAAGGAAAGGGTAATGAACTCCCCACCTTATCTTTTTTATGGGTTATGCCCTTAGAATTGATTTGTGCAAGTGTACAAGATAGATAACAAGGATTCACTCAAAGCATGAAAATCAAGCAAGAGATGATTCCTAGTCTACATGCAATGCAAAACGTACCTTGCCTCCAGCACTCTTCAACAGTAAAAGTAAATGAATTGAAAAAACACGTGCCTAGAAATGTAAATGTCTAATTAACTTTTAACAATTACAACCAATTTTTTACTGTTGACTTTATTAAGCAGGTATAGGGTGAAGAATACAAGTATTAATTATTGCAGCAGAAGTATTTTGCAGAGATGAAGATCCTGCAGAAAAATGATCAGTAGTGAGCTCCTCCTTGCCGCGCCCGCGCGGCAGAACGCGGCAAGTCAGAGGGATCCTGGTCTCTGCTTTCGAGAGCAGAGGCCTAGGTCCGCTTATATGTCACTGCAATGCAAATTTTCCTGTTTTCTTCTCCTGTAACCTGCAACAGAGAAGAAGATTCGTTTAGTTCTTCACTTTAAAGAAAATCCGTTGCTCTCCCCGGTAACGGCGCCAAAAATTTGATTGGGAAAGAGTTGTGTGGAATTTTAGCACAAATATTATGTAAAATGAGAAGGTTTGGAAACAACCTCAAGTGCTTTTGATTACTCCACAAATGTATGAAAGATGATTAATATACCCTTTCCTATCTCCGTTATAGCATAAGGCTATACCGAGTCGATTCTCAGGGAGAGCTAGCGATGGAAGCGTTACGGATCGAAGTGAAGATGTAAAACGAAGATTCTTCTATGCTTAAAAGAATAAAGAATCAAATGAAAGAGAAAATAAAGAATGGATGGATATGTTCATGATGGAAATAGTTGGGAAAGAAATCAAGAGTAGATTTGGTATTAACACTAAAAGAAAGAAAACTTTAAAAAGACTTTGAATAAAAGAAAACCATGACTAGCTAAACTTACTACCTTGCTAAAGACTTACTAAACTCCGTGATAGTGAATGCGTGCCTCATGTTGATTCATCGGCATAGATTTGTCTTGCGTGTTGGTCTAATTACCTTCCCACTTGGATGATGGGAGCTCATTCTTGGACTTGTCTTGTAGCCTTCATAGGTGTCATAGGCCTACAAGTTAGACTTTCAATAATGGAATCAAAAGAGCTACACTCAAGGGATGCAAATGAAGAACATACAACATTCAATAATGGACTTAAAGAAGTTGTACATCAAATAGCATATTGGTGATCCATCTCCATGTTCTATCAAGGCACTTGTTCAAAGACAAGGCTCTAAATGAGGCACACATGAATCATATGGAGAATTACAACAAGATACTTGCCAAGCAATGAAAGAAACCCATCGGAGAAGAGAAGATCATACACTTGCAAGATTAAAGATAGCAATCACCCATGAGTTAGTAGTTAGCAAGGTTAGTGGTTAGCTAGTACATGGTAGAAAAATTAGCTACAAGCCATTACGAAAGAAAAGCAAAGCATGAATTAAAATTGCAAGAAAGTAAAGCAAGAAATAAAGAAAGCAAGTAAAGAAAACAAGTACACTAGAAAATGCAAGAGTAGAGAGAAGAGAATGGATCAATCCTTACTTCACAAAGTGTCACTCCTTGATGTACACAAGCTTTCTCTCTCTTACAATCTCTTTCTTTACAGAATTTCTAGGGAGAAGAAGATCATAGAGAACTACAAAAATCCTAGAGAAAAACTAACAAAAATACAAAGCTTTACACTAATCTCTCTCTCTTCTCTGATCCGTCTTTTTTCGCAGGTCCTTGGTGCAGTTTATATAGCCTCAGAGAGAACTCTCCAGAACCTGGACAGGTGGCCAAAAGCTGGCGCCCAACGGTCCCGTAACTGCCGCGCGCGCGCGGCAAGGCGCGGCAAAACTGAATCCGTTGGCTAACAACTTTCTGTTGGAGATTGGTTACGAGGTTGTTAGCCACGTGGCCTTCTAGAATCTTGGGTTGTTGCGCGGATCTCTCTGGATCTTGAATTCAAATCTTGGGCTTATCTTAATCTTGAATTTAATCCCTTTAATTATTGCTAATTAAAGTGATTAATGGGCTATCTCTCCATTAGAGTGTTAACCTGCAAATATATAGAGAAGATGAGTAAAAATCATATATTTATTAACTAAATGTATGGGAATTATGTGGTAAAATATGCACATTTGTGTCACAATCAGCCGTATCAAGGAGCGGATGTCTCAATTGACCAGTTTGGCTGGGGCTCTCCGACTTCAGGATCTTCCTCTGAGTTGAGGATGAACTCATCAAAATGTCCTCATTGAACTAGGTTCTTGAGGTGTCATTGAAGTACTCAGCAATGTGCCGTTGTGTGTCCCCGACTGCCATGAAAGAAGCAACTTCCTACTTCTTGGGAGTTTGGGTCATTTCTAACTGTCTTAGAGAGTTTCAACTAGAGTTGATGCTTGAAGATGTGGAAAATCTTATCGATCGGGGGGTTCAAAGGAGTAAAAGTGATGGGGCCTTCTGCTTTCGCCGTCGTTAGGGGAGTGATTGAGAATTTAAGAATTCTTGAATAAAAAGAATGAGTTGTAGAATTCTTAGTCTCAATGCTATCCGTTGTAGCAAGGGCTCAAGCGGGTCGTGATCCTCAGGGAAGGATGCGATGCAAGCTTTTTGACCCGATTCCTCTGTATCTTCAAAATAAGAGAAAAGAGATTAGATTTGAGATATATGATATGAAAGATGTGGTTTTACTTATTTTCTACCACAACCCTATTGCAAGTTAAGGAGATTGATCATCATATTGAGGTGTATGTAATTCACCCTAGGTTATTAAGAATAATTCAAGTAAGAAAAACCAATACAAGATTCTAACTAAGTTAAATTATTAAAAACTAAACTATGGTTCAACCTAACATCTAGGTACAACTTAAGAGAAGATTAATCTTAAATTTAGGCTGTCCTAGTTTTTAAGTTTGAAGTCATGAAGAGTCTTTTAAATATGCAACCTAGATTAAGAAGTCTAGTTAGCTGTTTAATCTTCAAGAAAAGTAATTATTAAACCTAGGGTTTCTAGAGATGGTCATCAATCCGATCAAAGCTTAACTGCTCTAGGGTTGCTTTAAGAATCTCAGCAAACCACTAGAGGAAATTAGTTCATCATTTTTTTTATCTTTTCAATTTATTTAATTTTTTTATGTTGTTTAATAAGAAAGATTGCAAAGAAGCAAAGAAAAAGAAAACCAGAAAAGATCACAGAGAATGAAAACAAAGAGAAAGACAATAAATTAAATGATAAAAAAGGTAACCTTTATTTGATCACAGCCTCCAAATACAAGCTCCTTCTTCCACAACGTGCATGAAACGAAAATTACAATCTTGCAGAAATTTAAAGAAAAATGGCTAAAAGAAAACCCTAAACGTCTCTGGATGGATTCTCTGCTGCTCCTGCAGGGATATTTATAGGTGCAGAATGTGATAGAGTCTCGGATGAACTTTGCTACGAAATCTGGTAGGCAGACTCATCAGAAATGCCGTGGAATTGCAGCTTTTGCCGTGGAATTGCGGTTGTACAGTGGAATCTGGCCACATGCTTTGGCGCGTGGCTTCTTCTGGTCCATCCGTTGGGGTGTATGCTTCTGGAAGCTACATCCTGGCTCTTTATTCTGAATTTTCGAGATAACTTAGAAATCAAGTTACCCTAATTCAGATTCCTTCAAAAAACAAATCTCATCCTTGCACATGTATTTATCCTCATCCACCAAGTATTTAGGATTGGATAAAATTCTATCCTTTCCCTCTTTGTAGTATTTGCAATATTTACATCTTGTATTTGCACTTTGACTTCTTGTAATTGCATTTTTGCACCTAGGCTTGGACTTGGGCTTGGATATGGGCTTTTGGGCTTCTTTAAGCTTTAATTCTTTATTTAATTCAACACTCGAGGCCTGCACACATTAAATAACAAAATATTAATAAATGTGCATCATTATATGAATAAATGTGAAAATGTGATAGTAAATATGATGATAAGAATGCATTTTTCACTACCAATCACACTCCCACACTTATCTTTTTGCTCATCCTCGAGTAAAAATCAAAAAGAAAAAGAAAATCTAATCTAACTAACTCACTTTCGTAGGAATCACGGTTGCACTTAGCATGTGCAACAAGCCGTTAAACCCCTAGGTTGCCCTAGAGGACGAGTGTTGTCTCGTGAGGGTTTTCAGCGGATTACACCCACAAAATCCATAAAAAGGAAAATATTTGACTTATATTGGAAGAGACTAAGTAGTCTATAAGTTTTAGGATTATCTTTTTTATTCATTCTTTTGAACTTAGTCTTAATAAAGTCAATTGTTATTCATTTTAGGTAAGGATTAAATTGAATTTCTAATATAGCCTTTTTCGTTACCAAAAATCATAGCACCCTTGTGAAGAATCTAAGAATTCCTTAACTTGGACTCTCATGCCTCATGATTATTATTATTGAAATTTTTTTTAATATATATAACTCATCTAATTTTCTTTCGTGTAAGTATCAAGGCTTCTTGAGGCCCTCATACCTAACTAATTGATTATTAGTTGTGTTAGTACATATATAATATTTCTTAGTTTAGGCTTTCTAATCCACCCATGTAGCGAACTTAAAGTTGATGACTCCCAAACCGGTCGGTCTTAGGGCACCAGGTGAGAAAACACCCCGCGGACTCAAATTCGAGTGAACTAGGCCACAAAACTAAGGATTTTATTTATTAACTCACCTTTAGGCGCGAATACTTATGCTTCATGAGGCACATGTATCCAGCTTAATTAGTGATTGCTATATATTTTTTTTTCTTTTTTTTATGAGGCACAAGGGTCTTTGTCTTAGAATCTTAGATATGTATTAGGTATGCACGAATCATTAAGGTAAAAATCAAGACTAATTACTTATTCAATTTTTCCTCCTATACCGAAAATTTAAACAATTTATTTATTTTGACCAAGTCTTTAGAAATCCTAATCATGATTTTCCTAATCCTTAAAACTAACTTAGGTTTCTTTCAAAAACTAAGTCAAAATACTGTCCTTTTTATAAATTTTTTTTTGAATTAAAAATGTTAGAACAAATAAAGAGAAAAAATATATATATTTTTAATATATATTACATACCCTTCCCCACACTTGTTTCATGCATTGTCCCTAAGGTATGAATGAAATGCATGGATGCATGAACTGGCAGAAAGATACAGTTACCGATACAGTGGGTCAGAAAGACCCATGGCCGTATTAACTTCCGGTACCGTCTCCAAAAAGATTTTAAGACGCTGACCATTAACTTTGAATGTATTGCCATTTTTGGGATCGTAGATCTCTATTGCTCCGTGTGGAAACACGGTCTTAACGATGAATGGCCCTGTCCATCTTGACTTCAACTTGCCGGGAAAGAGATGAAGTCTAGAGTTATAGAGTAAAACTTTTTGTCCTTTGACAAAAGTTTTTCTTGTGATGGATTTATCATGAAAAACCTTAACCCTATCCTTCGCAATCTTTGCATTATCGTATGCATCATTCCTCAACTCCTCTAGTTCAGAAATTTGTAATTTCTGAAACTCACCGGCCTTATCTAAATCGAAATTTAGCTGCTTAATTGCCCATAGGGCCCGGTGCTCTAGCTCAACAGGAAGGTGGCAAGCCTTTCCAAAGACTAGTCTATAGGGAGACATTCCTAGAATCGTCTTAAAGGCAGTCCTATATGCCCATAGGGCATCCACCAGTTTGATGGACCAGTCCTTTCTATTCTGATTCACAGTCTTCTCCAAGATGAGCTTGACTTGCCTATTAGAAAGTTCTACCTGTCCGCTAGTTTGAGGATGGTAGGGCGTAGACAACTTGTGAGTTATGGCATATCTTCGCATAAGAGCTTCAAAAGTTCTATTGCAAAAATGTGTGCCATTATCACTAATGATGGCTCTAGGGATTCCAAAGCGTGAGATGATATTATCTTTCAAGAATTTGACAACAACTTTGTTGTCATTTGTTTTGCAAGGGACAGCTTCTACCCATTTTGACACATAGTCTACGGCCAACAAGATATATTGGTGCCCAAACGAATTAGGGAAGGGTCCCATAAAATCGATGCCCCATACATCGAAAAGTTCTACTTCTAGAATGGGATTTAGGGGCATCATATTTCGTTTGGAAATTCTTCCTATCATTTGACATCTTGTGCAAGTTTTGCAATACTTAAATGCGTCTCTAAACACAGTTGGCCAATAAAAGCCACTTTGCAGAATTTTCTCGGTAGTTTTGCGGGGACCAAAATGTCCACCGTAAGCGAACTCATGACAAAAAGCTAGAACACTTCTAGTCTCCTCGTCGGGGACACATCTCCTAATGATTTGGTCGCTACAGTATTTGAAAAGATAAGGATCTTCCCACATGTAATACCGAACTTGAGACAAGAATCGGTATCTATCCTGTTTAGACCAACTAGGTGGTGTTTGGTTTGTGACTAAGTAATTTACTATGTCAGCAAACCATGGTTCTTTAGAGATGGCTAGAAGTTGCTCATCGGGAAAATTGTCATTGATGGGCAGCTCGTCAGAAGGTGCATTTGGCACACGAGAGAGATGGTCAGCTACGACATTTTCGACACCTTTTTATCTCGAATTTTGAGATCGAATTCTTGAAGGAGAAGGATCCAACGAATTAGTCGGGCCTTCGCATCTTTTTTAAGCATAAGGTATCACAGTGCAGAATGGTCAGTGAAGATCGTGGTCTTAGTCCCAAGTAGGTATGGACGGAATTTCTCCAAAGCGAACACTACTGCCAAGAATTCCTTCTCGGTGGTAGTATAGTTCATTTGGGCATCATTTAACGTCCTACTCGAATAGTAGATCACATGCTGCTTGTTATCCTTACGCTGTCCTAAGACAGCACCTATCGCAAAATCAGAAGCATCGCACATGATCTCGAAAGGTTTGGACCAGTCCGGAGGTGAGATGATAGGAGCAGAGATAAGTTTCACTTTTAATTTCTCCCATGCACTATGGCACCTATCATCAAAGATGAAGGACACGTCTTTAGCTAGAAGGTTTGTAAGGGGTCTAGCAATTTTGCTAAAGTCCTTAATGAACCTACGATAAAATCCAGCGTGTCCTAAGAAAGACCGAATGTCCTTCACGCATCGCGGAAGTGGAAGTTTCGCTATGATCTCCACCTTGGCCTTGTCTACCTTAATCCCTTCCCTAGATATCTCATGACCTAGGGCAATCCCATGTTGCACCATGAAGTGACACTTTTTCCAATTGAGGGTCAAGTTCTTTTCGGTGCACCTACTCAGCACTAGCTCCAAGTGATGGAGACACTGGTCAAATGAATTTCTATAGACGGAGAAGTCGTCCATGAAAATTTCTAAGAAACGCTCAACCATATCAGAAAACAAGCTTAACATACAACGTTGGAATGTGGCTGGGGCATTGCATAAGCCGAAAGGCATTCGACAGTAGGCAAATGTCCCAAATGGACACGTGAACGTTGTCTTCTCTTGGTCCTCCGGGGCTATAGGGATTTGGTTATACCCTGAATAACCGTCCAAGAAGCAGTAATACTCATGACCGGCTAATCTTTCCAGCATTTGGTTAATAAAAGGGAGGGGAAAATGATCTTTCCTAGTGGCTGCATTCAACTGCGATAGTCTATGCATACTCTCACCTTGGTAGGCAATCGTGTTTACACTAACTCATGCTTGTCGTTCTCTACCACAGTAAAGCTGGACTTCTTAGGGACCACATGCATTGGGCTAACCCATTCGCTATCGGAAATGGGATAAATGATCCCATTATCTAACAGTTTTACTATTTCGGCTTGTACAGCCTCCTGCATAAGTGGGTTTAGCCTACGCTGTGGATCCCTTTTCGGTCTAACCCCTTCCTCTAGATGGATACGATGCTGGACTATCGTAGGGCTCAGTCCCTTAATATCTGCCATAGTCAACCAATGGCTTCCCTATGTCTCCTAAGGATTGCCAATAGGTCCTCCTCTTGCCTATTGGTCAAATTAGATGCAACTATGACCGGTAACGTTTCTTGTTCACCTAGGTAGGCGTACTTAAGATGTTTAGGGAAGGCCTTTAACTCCAAAGAAGGAGGTGGCTCAATGGGTGGAGGTGTTAAGCTAGAATCTCCCATCTCTATAGAACTCAGATTTGATTCCCATTCGATCTCATCAAGGCTGAGATCACTTGTTTCTAAGTCTTCCTCTTCCTCTAACTCTAGTATGATCTCCTCATTATGCTCACTCGTCATATTTTCAATGAAGTTAACCTCAAACGGTTGGTCGGTCACATCGTAGGGATGCTTACCTAGGTTGAAAACATTGACTTCCTTGGTCATATCCCCAAAAGTCAATCTCATGAATCCGTTTCTACAATTTATTATTGCATTTGCGGTTGCTAGGAACGATCTTCCTAAGATGACGGGAGTTTGGGACCTAGGATTAGACACAGGTTGTGTCTCTAAGACAATGAAATCGACTTGGTAAATGAATTCTCCCACCCGTATGAGAACATCATTGATTTCTCCCTTAGGAACTTTGATAGATCGGTCAGCCAACTGAATAGTCACTTGGGTCGGGTTGAGTTCACCTAATCCAAGTTGTTGATACACGGAGAAAGGGAGAAAATTGATGTTGGCTCCTAAATCGAGGAGTGCTCGATTGATTTCGGCTCGACCTATAGTGCAAGAGATGGTGGGGCAACCAGGGTCCTTATACTTGATAGGAATCTGGTTGGACAATAGCTCACTAATGTTAGTGGCTAGAAAAATCTTCTTAGGCACATTAGTCTTTCTTTTCTTGGTGCACATGTCCTTAAGGAATTTGGCATAACTAGGGACCTGTTGTATTGCATCAAGAAGTGGAATGTTGAGCCTAACTTGATTGAACACCTCTAATAATTTCTCCATATGTGCATTATTGTTACTTCTAAGCCTATTTGGAAATGGAGCTATAGGCTGGTGCACCTGAACTGCTGACTTTTCAGCTTCAGTTTCATTGGGGCTGGATGGAGAAGGAGTGGAGCTAGATGGAATGGAAGTGGAGCTAGATGGAATGAATGGCTGAGATGGATCCGAAGGCATGGATACTCGATTATCAACTTGTTTCCCAGATCTGAGTGTATGAACCATGTGACACTGATTTGGGTCTTGAGCCTCATTGGCTGGCCTAGGATTCCTAGGATTTGGCAATGGTTGACTCGGTAGGGTACCCCTTTGTCTCTCTTACTGGTTCAACTGGATCTCTATCCTAGTTAAGACTTGAGCCAGCGTGTCATGGCTTTTAACTAGGGTGTCCACCTTTCTTTCCATGTTGGATAGCCTTGTTTCCATTTGTGAATATTGGAAAGAGGGTGGAGGATTTTGGCTAGGAAAACTCTGCTGATAGGGCGGATTTTGAAAATTGTTGGAGAATTTGGGCCTAGTTTGCTCATTGTTGCTCGGGCCCCATGAAAAATTGGGATGGTTTCTCCAACCGGGATTGTAGGTGGGCGAATAAGGATTATTGGCAGGCCTTGTGAAGGCAGAACTCATATGTTCGGGCAAGCTTTGATGCGCGATGAAGACAGGACATTCCTCGAACACATGATTCATATCTTGACAATAAGTACAGCCCGCCGAAGATGTTGGGCTGACTTGGTTCACTGAGACTGGCTCTTTAGTTTCTAGGGCCTCTAGTCTACGCATAACAGCAGCTAACTTAGCATCAGTTGCTACGTTGGCCTCAATGGAATGGATACCTCCTTTAGAAGAAGTAGGGTCATTAGTCCTAAATTTTTTCAGGAGTAGGTTCCCATTGGATAGATTTTTCAGCTAATTCCTCAAACAATAACCATCCTTCATCTTCATTCTTTTGCAGAAATCCTCCTTGACACATGAATTCTAACAGTGTTTTAGTTGGATAATCTAATCCATCATATAGAACTTGGCAAAGTCGCCATTTCTCTATCCCATGGTGAGGACATTGGGCAAGGAGGTCCTTAAAACGCTCGAAGTATTTCCAAAAAGGTTCATTGGCTGTTTGCTTAAACTGTAGGATATTCTTCCTAATCAGTGCAGTCTTGTGAACGGGATAAAATTTCTTTAAGAAGGCCTTAACGAAACTATCCCAAGAAGATATAGAACCTACCTCTAGACTGTAGAGCCATTTCTTTGCTAAATCTTTCAAAGCAAAGGGGACAACCCTAAGTTTGATGGCATCTTTTCCCAACTTAGGAATATTCATCATTAAACATACTTCCTCAAATTCCCTTATGAAGAAGTATGCATCCTCGGATTCAAGTCCATGAAACTTGGGAAGGGTGTTGATATATTGTGGCTTAAGTTCAAATGGGTCAACACCTTCATTACTCAGCTTGATGCAAGAAGGAAGAGAGGTTCTAATAGGATAGAACCTATCATGGAGTGATGGCGGTTGTGCCATGTGTGAGTCGGGCTTATGCTCAGGTGGTGAACTAGTCCTAGTTAGCCTGGATATAAGTTGGTCTCTCGACCAAGTGGGCATGCACAATTAGCAACCAAGTTCACCCAATCAACCAAAAAAAAAAAAGAAAAACAAACAAAAATCCTATTCTAGGGTAATCCTTGATCTAGACGACTCCTAACTTTAGACTGTCCTTAGGAGGTCTATTGTCGACGTTAACCACAGCTAATCGGCCAGGTAGGTGGCAAGACCGGTGGGAGGTTTTCTGTCAGAGACGTTCCTTAATTAAATAACCACCGTTCTTCGGGCTTTCGGCCCTCAATCCCCTGCCTAGACACCGATTTGACAAGGGTTAAATTCGAACAATTTTCCTCCTTCGGTCAATCTCCTATTGAGTCTGAGTTACCTAGGGCCAACGTCTAGTCAAATTTTACTTAAAGTTAGGGTTGTGAGTGTGACGGATATGATTTTTGGGCCAAGGAAGGGTGATGAAATCCCCACCTTATCTTTTTTATGGGTTATGCCCTTAAGATGAATTAGTGCACGTGTAAAGCTGTAGAAAAGTAATCACTCAAGAAAGCAGTAAACAACCAAGAGTGTTTCCTAATCTATATGCTATGCAAACGTACCTTGTCGCCAGCACTCTTCAACAGAATTAAAGAAAATTAAAATAGACACGTGCCCTAAATGCAAGAGTCTAAAATTTTTTTTTATTTTCAACAAATGGGTTAATGTTATTAATTAGCAGTTGCAGAATGATCACAGAGAAATTTAATCATAGCAGTAAGCTATTTTTGCAATTCTGAGCAACCTGCAGAAAAACAGATGAGTAGTGAACTACTCTTGCGGCGGAAATGCGGCTCTGGCTGCGGATCCGCGGCAAAGAAGTAGGCTCTGATGCTCTGCCTTCGAGGGCAGAGGCACAGAGTTGCTATGTGTCCTCGCTGCTGCTTTGTTTTCCTGTTCTCTGTATCTGCAAACAGAAAGAATAAAAAATGATTAGATTGAGAAAATCGTGCCGTTCCTTTCCCGGCAACGGCGCCAAAATCTTGATTGAGAATTTAAGAATTCTTGAATAAAAAGAATGAGTTGTAGAATTCTTAGTCTCAATGCTATCCGCTGTAGCAAGGGCTCAAGCGGGTCGTGATCCTCAGGGAAGGATGCGATGCAAGCTTTTCGACCCGATTCCTCTGTATCTTCAAAATAAGAGAAAAGAGATTAGATTTGAGATATATGATATGAAAGATGTGGTTTTACTGATTTTCTACCATAACCCTATTGCAAGTTAAGGAGATTGATCATCATATTGAGGTGTATGTAATTCACCCTAGGTTATTAAGAATAATTCAAGCAAGAAAAACCAATACAAGATTCTAACTAAGTTACATTATTAAAAACTAAACTATGGTTCAACCTAACATCTAGGTACAACTTAAGAGAAGATTAATCTTAAATTTAGGCTGTCCTAGTTTTTAAGTTTGAAGTCATGAAGAGTCTTTTAAATATGCAACCTAGATTAAGAAGTCTAGTTAGCTGTTTAATCTTCAAGAAAAGTAATTATTAAACCTAGGGTTTCTAGAGATGGTCATCAATCCGATCAAAGCTTAATTGCTCTAGGGTTGCTTTAAGAATCTCAGCAAACCACTAGAGGAAATTAGTTCATCATTTTTTTTTATCTTTTCAATTTATTTTATTTTTTTATGTTGTTTAATAAGAAAGATTGCAAAGAAGCAAAGAAAAGAAAACCAGAAAAGATCACAGAGAATGAAAACAAAGAGAAAGACAATAAATTAAATGAGAAAAAAGGTAACCTTTATTTGATTACAGCCTCCAAATACAAGCTCCTTCTTCCACAACGTGCATGAAACGAAAATTACAATCTTGCAGAAATTTAAAGAAAAATGGCTAAAAGAAAACCCTAAACGTCTCTGAATGGATTCTCTGCTGCGCCTGCAGGGATATTTATAGGTGCAGAATGTGATAGAGTCCCGGATAAACTTTGCTACGAAATCTGGTAGGCAGACTCATCAGAAATGCCGTGGAATTGCGGCTTTTGCCGTGGAATTGCGGCTGTATAGTGGAATCTGGCCACGTGCTTTGGCGCGTGGCTTCTTTTGGTCCATCTGTTGGGGCGTATGCTTCTGGAAGCTGCATCCTTGCTCTTTATTCTGGATTTTTGAGATAACTTAGAAATCAAGTTACCCTAATCCAGATTCCTTCAAAAAACAAATCTCATCCTTGCACATGTATTTATCCTCATCCACCAAGTATTTAGGATTGGATAAAATTCTATCCTTTCCCTCTTTGTAGTATTTGCAATATTTACATCTTGTATTTGCACTTTGACTTCTTGTAATTGCATTTTGCACCTGGGCTTGGACTTGGGCTTGGATATGGGCTTTTGGGCTTCTTTAAGCTTTAATTCTTTATTTAATTCAACACTCGAGGCCTGCACACATTAAATAACAAAATATTAATAAATGTGCATCATTATATGAATAAATGTGAAAATGTGATAGTAAATATGATGATAAGAATGCATTTTTCACTACCAATCAGGGAGCATCCTTCTTGCTAGCTGGGACTCGGTGCCCCCTTGGACATTTTCTCGAGCTGTTGGGCTGAAAACTCTTGGGGTAATCATTTGAGACGGTCGCTTTGGAGCGCATCTGTTCAGCATAAAGTGTAGGTCAGTTGGAGTTGCAAGTGATGATGGGACTGGGGGGAAGAGTCCACAAGGAATTCCTGAGCTGTCGTATGTCTGTATTGCTATGGATGGTGATAAGTTCTCGTTCGCAATTGGACATCTCTCATGTTCATAAAATCATCATCGCAGATCAATCACCATCTGGACAAGCTGTCCTCGGGAGAGGGTCGTTGGGTTGAGTTCATCAGAGGCATTGACATCATGACTGGAGGTGTTCTTATGTGCCATGATCATTGTACGAAGATATCTTCGTGGAAGGGTTAGGGTGTTGGATAGCAAGAGATCTCCAAGGTCTTGAGTTTGACTCTCAATGAAAGCACCAAATGCAGTGAGTAAGTCCTATCGAATCAGTCCACACACCAAACAGGAAAGTGAATGTAGCCAGATCATAGAAAAGCCAATCACAAACGCAATGAAAATATGTGACAAACCTGAAAGAGACCATGGAGAGAAAAGTTCCACTATGTCAATAGCGATTACAATACGGTTCTTTGGATTCAGGTGAACATGATCCTTTTCTCGTTGGAAGGGATCTCATATTTATACAAGTCATGTCAAATAGATAAAGCTAGGAAGTTGATTGGTTGCTAATGTTGCATATTTAATGTTACATTTCCATACTTATTTTAGAATAAAAGCCTGCATTGTCCTAATTATTTGTTTAATTTATTTGCAGGCCCAATCCTTAAGGAGATGAAGAGAAATGAGCCCAAAAGCCCACCAGAATTCTGAATTAAATCAGAGTTAATTCGTACACATAAAATCAGGAAAAAATCAAGAGGTTGAAACCGGTTGAGAAGAATCTTCTCAGAATCGATCGGTTAAAGCCAAGAATCCAAGGCCATTTCGTCAGAATCCAGAGCTCAAACGACAAAACCAACAAAGGATAAAACCAGAAGAAATCCATGGGGAGACCCACCAATAGGGTGTGGCCACCTAGCCACACCCTTGCCGCGGAAACGCGGCTTGGGCCGCGTTTCCGCGGCAATCTTGGGGAGTTAGGGGGAGCGTGAACTCCCCCGACCTCCCCGGGATCTTGGTGGTTGGGTTTTCTGCCTATAAAAGGCCATTATGTGCACTGAAAATGGACGTCAAGGCATATTAGGATTTAGCTTAGTTTTCATTTCTTAGTTTAGGTTTTTAGTTTTTCTGTTTATGTAATTTGTATGTAACTTAGGATAGAAGATGATTCATGTAAGTAAGAGAGAGGGGCTGATGTTGAGAGTGACACCGACGATGTACCCTACTCCTTTCTTTCATTGTCTCAGCAAGCAATAAAGGTAAACTTTTATTTATGTTCGTTTCTTTACTTTCCTTTTCTTTTGTTTTGCTTTCCTCTTCCTCTTTCTACTTTACTTGGTTGTGTTTGTTGAGTTCACAAGTGAAATCCAAAGCAAGTATAACTAAGCTACGTGAGAGCCAGCGATAGTTCATGAAGACGTTCTCCTCTTCCAAGATCCACATCACTTCGTTCTTGCCAGGCTTGACGATATAATGTGCACGGGGACTGAGCTCGAGCTTATGATCTATGCGTTGAACGCCTCCGAAGCAAAGGTAGAACTTGCATAGGTTTCCAAGTAAGTCATCACCAAACTAGGTAAGTAATTCTTAACTTTCTTTCTTTTCTTTTATCGCTATAGTATAGATTGCCAACACGATTTCTTTCACCACTTCTTCCCAATCGTTTTCATTCTTTTTTTTTTCCAAATCATTTGTACATAGACGCTTTCGCCGTTTTCTGATTTTCCATCTTCTTCATCTCTCGCTTTCTTTTAACTTTAATATAACTTTCTTTTTCCTTTT